>WEKY01003009.1:22156-38743 GCA_013390045.1 Picathartes gymnocephalus | reverse complement strand
GGCGGCGGCGGGGCGGGACCGCGGCCCCCCAGGACGCGCCGGTGGCGGGCGGCCGGGTCAAAGAGCAGGCCGCCGCCGAGGTAACTGAGCGGGACGGGCCCGGGTCCCTCGCTCGCGGGGAGGGAAATGAGGGGCGGTGCTGGTAGCGACTGAACCGTGTCTGCAGGCCGCGGGTGTCCTCCGGGGGTGCTGGCGGGCTTTCGCCGGGCACGGCGTAGCGCTCTGTGCCGCCCAACCCCGTCTGCGCCTCCTGGCCGCGGGCCTCTTAAAGCTCCTTTTCTTTTTGTGTTCGTCGAGGCACGAGAAGTATCATCCAGCTTTACCGGTCCCTCCCCCGCTCCGCGGCATGAAATGGATGGAAAACAACCTGTCCACCTTACCTGAGATTATGCTCTGCTTCATCCCAATCCAGCAGGGCGGTGGAAGGTTGTAGATGCTATTTTGGTGGCGCCTCTGTTGTGTGAGAGTGAGGGTTAGGCTCACTACAGCCTCACCTGCCTTAATTTCGTGTTTTGACATTTAATAGCAATGCTAGAGCTGTATTTTAACCAAAACATTTAGCGGAGGTGGTGGTCAGAGGAAGGGCATCAGTGTCTTAATGCTTAAAGTATATTGAAAAGACTTTTCTGGTTAACTTTGAACAATATACGTTTTTCTTCCTGGCCTTGACTGCGTTTTACACAGTAGTTCAGAATTTGGTACAAAGAAAATTTAAGTTAGAAAAAGAAAAAAAAACGAAACAAACCCACACAACCAAAAAAAATCGTGATCAAATTTCACACCTTTCAAAGATAGAATTTTGGTTATACTCCTTTTTTCTCCCACCTGTATCTTGTAAGTAAGACCAAACTGTTAGATTCAGTGATACTGAAGTGGCAGAAAGTCTGTTCAGGTTAGATGGGCTTTGAACTGCAGATTTAGACTCTGATTTTGAGAATTTGAGGCCTTTCATGGTGTAACACCCATTTGTGATCCGTAAAGAAAACAGTGGCTTTTCTTTTTCAAGCTCTGCGTTTTTGTGTTTTCTTGGTTGATGACTGGTTAGTGGGTTTTATTGATGATGGATGCTAAAAGTAAGGCAGAAAGAAATTCAGGAAAAATTCTATGTCCTATGACTATTTATACATTTTAAACACAAGCATCTCTTTCATTTTTGAAGACAGAACATGTGTATTCATAAGCATAGTAATTAAACAAATTGAACAAGCCTCTACAGAACAGTTTGACTCCCATCACAAGTATAATGCTGAACTTTTACTTGCTCTTGGCGTTATCTGGCATAGTTTTGTAAGCTTTTGCAGTGGTAGGAAGACTACAAGCCCCTTGAATTACCACACAGTAAAGATTGGTTGTCTATATAAAATATATTTCTAGGAGTGTATTTTTAACAGGTTATTTCTCTCAGTACAGTATTGTATAAAAATGTTTTAGTTTTTAAATAAAGCTTTGTTAACACCTCAGGCTAGAGATATTTCTTCCAGTTTTTGTGTGTGCCATCTGTATGTTAGAAATCTTTTATAATGATATTTCTGATGATGATTTTTAAAACTTTTCTAAAAATACAATCCCTAGGTTGATATTATTCTTTGTTGTTTGTGACTTGCATATTTCATTACATTAATAAGTATGATCAGGATACTGTTAATTTCACAGTGTTTCTGTTAAAGTTTAAAGCATTATATTACATTTTGCCAGAGAAAAAAGGTTATTCTAATTTTATTTCCAAGTACACTTCTGCAACTAGAGTTGGAAAACTAATTTTTTTCCAACTGGAGTTGGAAAACTAATAATAAAATTATGCAACTTAGACTATAGAAACTGAGCTTTTGTATCTCTGAGCCTGCTACAGGTTGCCTACCTTGACAAAATTTCTACTCAGAACTTATGTGGAAACTTACTTAGTTGAAGGTGAATATTTGGTGTTTTATTTTGCCTTTTAGGTACGAATGCTTAGCATTTGTGCCTGTCTTTTGTACTTGATGCTTTTTTTCATTTTCACACTGACATATTGCTGGTCTGTAAACCTGAAAGCTCTTGAGATTAATTATGCATGTAGTCTTAGTCCAAAATTGAGTATGTGTTCATGAACACTCTTTTGAAACAAGGATGCTGTCATTCACTTTATGCACACAAAGTATCAGGGTTCTGATTTTAAGTATTTAGCCCTCACTGTGAGCAAAAACTTACTAAAATGTCTGAGGAGTTCAAATTATGCAGGAGAAAATTTGTAAAAGTAGTTGACAGTTTTTGAAGCTCCAATGCCTGAGATTTTTTTTAAAGAATTTATTAGTCACCTGCCCTGCACAGTTCTGTGTGAGTGATGTTGCCTAGGCTGAAATACAGACTGGAAAATCATCCCTCCCACGCTTGTCCATGATTGTTAATGCTGTGCAGTACAAAACTTCCAGTTTACAAGAATGGGCAACTACTTTTGGTTTGGCTTTCTTCCAGTTTCAGTGTAATCAATCCTTTTGTTCTTGTGTCATGGTGTCATTTAATTGGTTTTGGTCTCAATTAATGGGAACTTTTGTCTTTAATATTTTCTATTAATAGTCTTTCCCAACGAGGAAACATTCACATTAGTAGTATTCTACAGGCAAGGAGCCATCTTACTGCCATGAAATGTCTACACCTTTTGTCCTCTCTTACCTATTACAGATTTTAAATTCTGCAGAACTTTTGCAGCAGAAAGAGATTGCTTAGTACAGCAGATTGCCGTTCAGGAGAGATCTATGTGGTAACAAATAGAAAAATGTATTTGAATGGGAAGTATAGTGATTTTATGTATTTCTTTCTTTTGGGAAGTGGGGGAAGCATAATTTTTCAGTATTTGAGAAGGTGTAGGGATAATACTCACTATTGGGTTTTTTTATTCTGTTGCAAAACCAATGGACAAGTCATTAATTTTTTCCAGAGCCACACTGTAGAGGCCCATTGAAGTTGGCTTAGTCACAATGTGGGTTGTGATGCTTTCACCCGCCACAGGGTCCACTTTGGTATCTGAGAAATACCAAAACAATTGTACCAGTTTACTTGTTAAAAATACTTCTATTCAGAATCCGTTACAGCTGAGACAGTGAAGTAAAATATTTAAAAATTCAAAGTATATGCTAGGAAAAATGCAAACCCAGTGTAATATGGAAATGCATTACGTTGTGTCAGCATTCAGTGTTTTTATATACCAGAAGAAAAGACATGCTCACGACCTAAGGAAAATGAGTTAGGTCATTCTTCTTGCTAGGCGTATCGTGTCCATAGAAACATGCACAGCTTGGTCACTGTTCATAACTGTGTGTGACATGGTTATAAATAGGCAGTGTGTTTTCTCATGGACATTAAAAAAAATTAAATTGTGATGCCATATTAAATTAATAGATGAGTACGTGTTTCTCCAAGAGCATTGTGCTCATAATGCCAAGGTTGTGGGTTTGCTCCCCATATGGGCCATTCACTTAAGAGCTGCACTTGCTAATCCTTGTGGGTCCCTTCCAGCTCAGAATATTCTGTGATTCTTACGCTTTCCTCTCTGGAATAGGAAAGTCAGATACAGAAAAGAAGAAATAGAATGTGGTTTAAACACTGTAAAATGCTTTATTTATCCTGCAAGTATCATCCCTCTGCGTTGCTGTTAAGCAGCTAAATACATTCTTTTGAAGACCAGTTTCTAAATGTGCATGAAAATTGTATGCTGTTACAAGAAGAAAAAGCAGTGAACTGTTTTGTATGCAAAATCCAATAATTGCACAAGTTTTACACTATTTTTCTTTGCAAAAGTCATAAGTTGAAGAAATTTATGGAACTATGGAAGCTGTTGCATAATTCTTTGCAAGAATATTAAGAAAGGCAGAAGTAAATCATGTTAAGATCTAGTTAGGAGTCATAAAAATAAAATAATTGTTAATATGTAATAGCTGAGTAACTTCCTAGTTTCAGTTTCTCATACAAAAAATTTCTGTTTATTATTTTCTGCTGCTGGTATATATTAATGTTTTGTTAACTTTTTGTTGATTTGTCTCTTTTCAAAGAAAGAAGAAGAATTCTGTCAATATAATTCATTCCTGTACTGGAGAGCACCACTGCCTGCTATTGATTTGTCTGATATTCAGAATCTTGATGAAGAGCCTCCGTTGAGCACTAAAACTGCTGTGAGAACTGATACCACAGAGACCGAAATGGAAACCTGATCAATTGTTTCATAGCTGTGCATCTGTTCCCAGGAAACTTGTTTCCATTGAGATTCAGGTTTTGTTCCTTGGGTGAATACTAAGCATGCTTCTGCCGTCTTGGAGAAACTGTTGTGGCAGTCTTGAAAAGCAAATCTGAGTTGCCTTAGTGGATGGGATAAATGGTATTGGGTACTTAACAGTAAGCTGTCTGAAGGTGTGCAGTAAGGAGGAGGCTTACAGTGTCTAACAAGAATGCTTGAAAACATGGAGGCAGACTAAAAGAAGAATACAGAAATCTAGTTCTTGTGGGATGCAGTTAAAAGAAATGGGGATATGTTACCTGTCAAAGGAAATGGAAAATCATTTTGTCTGTCCTGAACAAAAAAACATGTGCTACCTGAAAGTGAAGTATTTAACATGTAAATATATCATAAAGCACACAAACTGTAGTGATTTCTAATGTGAGGTTTTTTCTGTATAATAGCTAAACCAAAAAATAAGAGTCCATCAAAATCAGACAAAACATTCCCTTTTCTATGCAAACCAAAAACCAAGTGTGGCAGAGAAGGGGAAGGAAAAGGGGCTGCTTTCTGCTGAAAGCTGCTGCTATTTTGAAAGGTTTCACATTCTCATTGTGGAGAAGTGTTTTCACCTTCTCTTTTTCACATTACGTACAGCACTGGGCACCCAGTTTTTTATGTTTTTGGTTCATTTTAAAGTTACTGCTATTCTTAGTTTTTGTGATGTTGGTCTGAACCAGTTGGTAGCATCTGAATGACAGGTTTGGGCAGATGTGTCAAGAAAAGTTAGTGCAATATAAAATGTCCACACGCACTCTTTCAAACTTTACTGAATGAGGTGTAGTTTTTGTAGAGACTGTGAAACTTCTAGAAAGTTTTTGCAGAAGTTTATTCAAATGGTGTTGTTTTTGCTGTGAAATATGAACTTAATGTTTGTGATTTGCAATTTATTTACAAATTGAAGTACAATTAGAAAGACGTCTTTAATAATAGACTGAAGTTGTATGGCAAGACTTAGATTTTGCAAATAAGATTTGTTTTTAAGAATAGAATACATCGTATTTTTTCTGTAATCATTATGGAAAAAAGCAACTTTGGAATTTTATTTTTTTCTAATAAGGTGTTTGCTAAAGGACAATAAAGTTTCACCTGTGTGTATGTGAAAACTGGCATTATTACTATGTGAAGGTCTTGACTTTATTTCATAAGATTGTTGCTTCTGTAACTTTCTTGATTTATCAGATCTTCTTGCTTAAAATAGTGAGCTTGTCAACATTCTTGGCGAATGCTTGGAAACTTTTTCCAGTGTTTGTGCTGCATAGGTATCTGTATTTGTTGCTTATTCGTTTAGCTTGTTAAGACCTCTGAGTACCTTCTGAAGAAAGGAGGTGGCTTGGTGACTTAAACAGTTTATGGTGCCTCTTTGGATATCCTTCTACTTTCTGTCAGATTAGCTGGATACATATTGGGACAATATGTATTTTTTTCAGTTTTAACATTTTGTTTAAGTCCAAATACACCAACTTGTCTTAGGAAGTTGGAAATTTTGAAATTTTTTTTAAAAAACAAACTCCTTTTTGGGCAAGAAGGCTATAAAACTGCTGTTTCATGTTTACTATAACCAAAATGAATTAGTGGAAAAAATAGATCTATTAATTTGTTGAGATGTTTGGATAGGTTATATGATCTAGTGGGTTTTGATGCTAGATAATACATGTGTTCCTATATTTGTGAGTTTTATTTCACACCATCTAGTGTTCTTAGGATCCAGTACTTTGCATTATTAGCTAGCATCTTTGCAACACACTCCTCATTTAAAATCTGCTTGGTGCTTCCCTCACAGTAGATGGGTCCAAGCAATAGCCGGCATTTTATTATTAAAATCTGTCATTCCAATGTATTCATGGGACAGAAGATGTTTCATTATTGTCTTTCAAATACATGTTTGATCTATCCCATAACAAGATAAATAAGTCCTTTACAACAAATTAAGCTTGCAGTGTGTTATAAGCCATATGTTTACTTCATTTGCAATTGTGCTGTAGGCAAGCATTTCCTCTTAGTTTGTTCCAGTTGTGAACTCTGTTAGGGCCTGGAATGTTAGGGCCACTTTTAGAGCATTTCCTGAGCTGATTCATTTTTTCCATTCATCTCTTTGCAAATAGAGGTAAATTTAAAAGCCTTGGAAAACTACTTGAAATGACTCTTGAGAGTCTGTGTCATACAAAAGGCTGGACCAGTAAGGGGGAGTGATTATAGATGACACAAATTTTGCATTAGAGCTGACAAAAGGTATGATAAGAAATTGCATTTCTCAGTGGCTGTTGTCTCCAGATGCCATGTGACACTGAACTACCAAATTTCTGGTCTTGACTTCTGACTCCGTTTCTCTAGAGACCCTTCATTCGGAAGCTGCATATAAGCTATCTGTAAGCTTAAGATGTTTTAATTTGCATATGCATTAATATCCAGTGAGAAGAAAATGTTCTTTTAGGATAAAGAAATGTCATCACACATCTTGAGACAATTTGATAGCTACATACTGACTGACTATTAATTTGATATGGTTTTAAATTTCAGAGGAAAAAAATCCTATTTTCTCTAGTTAACTGGGAGTTTGGTATTCTGTAGAAGATTTCTCTCTAAAAGGAAAAACCAGTGTCACAAGCTTAAGAACTTGCAAGGGATAGCCACGTCAAGACACCACCTGGGTTAATCAGGTGCCACATCAGCAAGAAGCACAGTAAGGG
This sequence comes from Picathartes gymnocephalus, assembly GCA_013390045.1. Taxonomy (NCBI): domain Eukaryota; kingdom Metazoa; phylum Chordata; class Aves; order Passeriformes; family Picathartidae; genus Picathartes; species Picathartes gymnocephalus. Next base: position 31,807 of record WEKY01003009.1, on the reverse strand, counting down.
TATAGGCATAATAATAAGTCAAATGTGGGACTTAAATATGTTTCAGAGCAGATTTAAACAGCAAAGTAGTATGACCAACATTCAGTATATTTTTTGCATTATTCTAAACTAAAGGCCTATTTTACATTGTCTAATTTGTGTTTATTGAAGGCCTCTTTATGGTTCCCAAGATAGATAAGCCTCCAGGAGAAGACTGAAGCTCAGTCCAGATCAGGAAAGTGAAGAACTACTATGAAAAACAGGCTGCACAAGTGAACGTGTGTTGGATAAGTAGGCTGTGGTAGAAAGAAAGGGAAAAAAAACGTGGGGGATGGAAGGTAGGTGATCATGAAGTAACTCAGCCTGTGAGTACAGATATAGTTGGCCAGCAGATCAATGACAATATTTTCAGCATTAGTTCCATCTTCAGCACAGCAACATTACAGTAATTTGAATATAGATATCAACTAAATGTAATGGGTCTGTCACTGTTTTGGCTGTTACTGGTTGATTTTTCTCCTGTTGGCCAAGAATTTAGTGGATGTTAAAAAAGCATGCTTTTATATAGGTACTTGGAAATTATACAGGGTCCTTCATGAAGAAGATAAAAGCCTGCAATGTATACGTTACCACGTGAAACCAAAGATAATTATTATCCAGCATTTGCCAGTATGTTCTAACCAGAACAGTAGATTCATTTGAGGAAATTAATGTATTCTTTCGTGAAAGCATCTGACCGCAGCTGTGGTAAGATGCGTTAGACTGCACAGACTTTTCTACAGCAAAACCTGTGCTCAAAGAAGCATTTCATAAAACAAATATGCCTGGGCTAGCTTAATTACTTCCATGCCTACAGTTACAACTTTGACACTCAAGGTGGCAATACACATTCACAGTAAGTTACCATGAATCTGGAAAATGTTTTGGCTGTGCTTTATTCCAGACTGCTGCTGAAAATTCAAGCAGTGACATCATGAATACTAATCATTTCCTTACTGTGATACATAAATAAGGGCAGATCAAATCACAAGTTCCTGATCATAAGGTGACACAAGGTTTTCAGCATAACTAGAGTAAAAACATTTGTCAAGGAGGTCTGATTATCTCTTAATTCTCTCCAAACCTCCTCATCCCCCAAAGAAAAGAACAAACCAAAAAGCAGCCAACCAAACCCAATTATCAATTTAATACATGGGCTTTTGTTGTCACTGCTTTGTATCACTGTTTCCTTTAGTTAGAACTGGGGAGCAAGCTTTATCGGATTATGTGTTGGATGGAAACCTGTCAGTGGCTGAAGGCTACTTAAAGTGTCTAATGATAATATGAGGAAGAAAAAGGTAAGTGCTAATTCATAAGAAACTAACTCATGAAGAAGTACTTAAATATTTGCTTACAGGTAACAATTTGCCTAAAAATAGAAAATTAGAGAAGGAAGATACTTCCTATTTTCTGATTAAAATGCCTACTTCATGCTTTTTGTATTAGAGAATTTGATGGTTATTATAGTATATTTTAACAGTATATTTTAATTACCATTGCATTTGCAAGTAATAGTTGTAGTCAGTAGTAGTTTGTTTTTAATGTTCTTGGTGAAGTGTTTATGTATTCATGACTTCTTAGTCACTTCTAAGGACTGACTTGTTCTTTCTCCTCTTAAAGTCATACAGATAATAACTTTTCCCCTATTGAAGGAAAAAATAGTTTTCTTATTAGTGATATGTTGCCATTCCAAGTGGAAAAAGAGGTGAAAGCAGGATATAGGCATAGCAAATATTTGTTTGTAATTTTACTTTGTTTTTAAAAATATTATGGTGGAGGTTTATTTTCCTGCTTTTGTCTTATTTTACAGTAATGAACTTTTGAAAAAGGGGTATGGACTAGCTAAGCATTACATTTCTTTCCACTTTTGTTATATGAATGCTTGCAGTTCATTGGATTGGAATATGATGAAATTAAGTGATTTACCAAGTATGAAATTGAGAAAATTAAACAAAAGTAGCATTGTACTATCTGCAGTGAAGTTTAAGCTAGCGAAAAGCCTTTCATGCAGAGCTATGAATGAAAATGAGCCATTCATTTTTCTCTTGCACAAGTGAATTTTGTAACATCCCTCATTTGTGTAGTACACAGATGCTTTTCTATCTAAATTGAAACACAATAATTAATTCTATTGGATTAGGGCAAAATGTCAAATACCTCTCTCTGAAGCGTGATACTACATGCTGGATATTTTCTTCTGATGCTTCAACTTCTAGAGTATGAAAATTGCTTTCAGTTTCTTTTAATTCCTGGAATTAAAAAAAAAAAAGCAAAACAAAACAAAAAAAGAACCCCAAACACCTTATTTTGTTTCTGATTACGTAATTATTATGTGAGAACTACTTTGGCATAAAGTAAGCTACCAAAATCCTTTGGTTTCATGAGCGTCAGTTGGAAACTACAAATTTTTTTTAATCAACTAATCAAAAGGTTGCATCTGTGTATGCCATAATAGATTTTCTTCTTCTACCTTTATGAAATTGGAGAAACCTGGGATTGAAAAGAGGAAAATACTTCAGACAAACCTCTGTATTTCCAAATGTGTAATGTGCAAATACAAAGACACCAAAGGCAGCTTTTAATTGTTGAAATTTAACTCATAATTCTAAAGTACAACTGTGAAATACAGTATGAAAATAAATATCAGCCCCACTACTTTGATCTGATTTTTGCAAGGATGGAACTAAACTCATTTCGGCTCCTAGGCTAGTCAGTTTTTCATCAGAAAAAAAAATACTTGAGATGTTTTCATATGAGGAAGGAATTTAAGAGAATGCTACTTAAAATATCACCTATTCTGATTCCTGTGATAATAAAAACTGTAGTTTAAAAACACACTATAGCAATTAGCAAACACATTGGTATAGAAATTGTGTAAGGACTAAGACACTGGGTTGTAAGATAAGAGTGTTTTAGAAATGGGTGATTACTACAAGGAAAGAATAAACTTCTTAATTTATTGAATAGAAGTACACTTAAATTTACTTTGCTTTCCTTTTAGAAATCTACGTACCTAAAGGTGAAATTAGAGCAGCAGCAACAAACAGCCAAATTAATCAGTTTCATTGCTTGCATTATGGTATATTTCTATTATTGAGTATGGGATAGCTACTCAGAGCATGGCCTGAAAGCAATCATAATGGTATGGTAAGAGTGCTCTGCCTAGCTGACACCAGCATGTGCTGGTAAGTGCCTGCTGCTACAGCGGGGGGGTACTCGAAGCCATGTCCTGCAGGCCAGGTGCAGCTTAGATGGTGAATCCAAATGGTTCCCTGCCTTTTCTGCCATTGCTTGGCCATCAGGCTGTACCTGATGGGAACCCTTGCCCAGACCCCACAATTGCTAGGATAGCCTGTGAAAGCCAACAGTCAAATGTTTGTTCCTTGCCTGAAGAGCAGTCGGCAGTTATTAAAGGCACGGATCACATGAACATGGATGTGCCTTCAGCCTTTGGAAGACTGGCACAGACAATAGACCGTATTATTCACCATGAAACTACCCATCTTCTTGCACTGTATAGTTTGGTATTGCTTTAATTCTTGTATTCCACCTAACAATGGGTGTGCTCAGTGTACTTCACAGACATCCAAGTAAGTTCAGGTTGTCCTCATAACTCCAGCCATAGGTCACTAAAGGACAGACTTCCTTCTTCCTTAGTGAAACATGGTACTCCATGTACATTCATCAGTGTTTAACCCTTGGTTTTTAGGTGTTTGATTTTTAGGTAATTTTAGGGGTTTTTTAAAAATTCTTTTCTTTTTTTGGTAAATAGTTGATTTTTAGGTAAATAATTTTCAGTTAGTTCAAATTAAAGAGATCAGTCATGTGGATAAGGCTCTTTTTCCAGTCTTAAGCACAAAGATTTTTGTCTCCTCTAAAGCTCAAAGCATTCACTTTGGCATGTCTTTGAATATGAATGCTAACACAAACATCCATCTTCCCAATTCTAACTTCTGTATAGTCCCTGTGAGAAAAAGACATAAAAACGTAAAATGTTAAGGCTTTGGATGGGCCTTAAAATAATTTTGACAGGATTTAAAATCTAGTCCCAGTCCCTGCTGCCATGGAAAGGGACACCTCCCACTAGACTTTATCCAACGTGGCCTGGAACACTGCCAGGATTGGGGCATCTCCAGCTTCCCTGCAGGTCCCTTTCAGATACTGAAAGGTTGCTATGAGGTCTCTTCTCCAGGCTGCACAGTCACAACTTTCTCAGCCTGTCTTTGTAGGGGACATGTTCCAGCCATCTTACCAACCTTGTGGCCCTCCTCTGGACTTGCTCTAACAGTTTCATGTTCTTCTTACACTGGGGGCACCAGGACTGTACAGAGTGGCTCCAGCCTCACAGGAGCGGAGCATAAGGGCAGAATCACCTCCTTTAATCTGCTGGCTACACTCCTTTGGATGCAGCCTGGAATGCATTTGGCTTTCTGGGCTGCAAGTGCACACTGCTCGCCCATGCTGAGTTCATCAACCATCACCCCCAAATCTTTGTCCACAGGGCTGCTCTCAATTACTTCTTTGCCCCACCTGTGGGTGTGTCTGGGATTGCCTTGAGCCACGTGTAGGACCTTGCACTTCAGTTTATTGAACTTTATGAGGTTTGCATTGGCTCGCCTCTCAAGCCTGTCAAGGTCCCTCTGGATGGCATCCCTTCCCTCCAGCGCGTTTGACTGCAGCACTCAGTTTGGTCTCATTGGCAAACATGCTGGGGGTGCTCTTCGTCCCAGTGTCTGTGACACCAATAAAGATGTTGAAGAGTATCAGCCCTGTACCAATCCCAGCTTGTATCTAGTATGAAAAAACAGATGGGAAAGCAAAACACAGATTTTGAAAACTGTTTTTAAAATGAGGATTTGAGAGCTCCAGGGTAAGGTCTGGAGAAAATGTCACTGAAGAATCCGTGTCTGTCATTTGACACAGTCCAGGAAGCTAAGTCAGACAGAATTCTCACCTTCTAGGAGTACTCTGAAAGGTGATACTTTTGAAAAATATGTTGACCACTCTGAGGGGTACAAGGAATGAGAGAGCAAAGAGATGAGAGGCAGCGTTCCCTGAGGACTATTCTACAAAGCCTTCAAGGTTGCTTATTCTTAGAAGCAGGAATTGTGTTATTGGTCAATTTCCCTGGAAGCTTGGAAATTTTTAAAGGTATTACTGTTTAGCTACACATAACCATCTGAGGAGTCATTGAATGTTGAGGTAAAAACCACAGTGTTGTCCTTTGATCCTGCATCTTTCTTGTGTTTGTCTATTTAAAGGAGGTTGTAGTGAGGCAGATGTTGGGATTTTGTCCCAAGTAACAGGAGAGGACAAGAGGAAATAGCCTCAAGTTGTGCCAGGGAGACTTAGATTGCCTGTTAGGGTAAGTTTCTACACTGGAAGGGTTGCCAAGCATTAGGGCAGGCTGCTCAGAGAAGTGATGGAGTCACCATCCCTGGAGGTTTTTAAAAGATGTGTAGCTGCGGCACTTAATGACATTGTTTAGTGGTGGACTTGGCAGTGCTAGGTTAATGGTTGATTGATCTTAGAGGTCTTTTCCAGTCTAAATGATTCTATGGATCTATGATTGTTGCCCTGCAAAACTACATTATGCTTCTCTATAACAGCAAAGCATTTATTCACATGAGATGGAGGTTACTACACCTTAAAGCTGCCAAACACACTCTTACACCAAGTCCTCTACTAATTTTCTGTTAAGAAAATTTAGTAACAGAGACTGGAAGCACCATGTGAAATATTGCTTCTCCATTCTGGACTGTGATGTCCTGCTGTAGGAAGCAGTATGCTGGTTTCCATGGGACCATCAGCACAAGCACTGAAGCTATTCATGCCTGTAACAAGATTAAACTGTGCTATCACATTTGATTCTTTGGGTATATACCTAGGATATTTCAGAATGCATTCCAGGAGAATTGTGGTTGGTTATTTGTGATTGTGACCATCTAGTTGAGAAAAGCTACCCCACTACATTCCTGGCAACTTAGAAACTCTGAAGTTATAAAAAATTTTTTCTCATAGAATAAATTCTGCAGACCGTCCAATTGACTTCAAATAGTTCTTCATACATTCTAATACAATGTCAAAACTATTTTGAGGGATTTTGAGCCATATTCAGATGTCAATAACTACTTTTTGCATGGGTGACATGCCTGAAAAAGAAGACAGGGCATCCTATCTGTATGTAGATCAATATTCAAAATTCTCCTTCTTGCCTTCTGTTGAAGCACATTCATCATGTGGACAAGTAAATGATTGACATTTATATGCCTGTTGGGGTTCTGTCACCTTTTAATCAAAAAATAATCTATTCATGATGAGGGAAGTAATGTTCTTCTTTGTTGGCAGATCAGTTTCTAATATCAATGTGCATTGGGCAGCAGGAGGGAAGATTTACTATGATCAGCTCTGGAACAATCATTGTATATATGCATACTGTGAAATAAGCAATAAAGCATGACTTAAGCTCACTCCAGGTTTTCTTTACACACTGTATGTTAAAGGGGAAGACCAAAGCAGAAAATTCCGTTCTGTTGTAGTTCAGAATCTGCGTGGTTAAACAATGTTTGTATTTTCTGCTATAATGAACAACATTCTGCCACAATACCTTTCCACAGCATGTTAAAGCAGAGGCTGAAACAGTCATCATCTGATGAGTGTGTTCAATATATCTGCTACCAGCCTTTGGTGTCAGATTGACTTACGTGACTTCTTTAGTTTTGTTAGGTAAAGATAAATACTCCTGAAGCCAGGCTGATTTTTTGATGATGATGTGAATGGGAAGAAACCCAGAAGCAGTCTTCCAGCTTTATTCCTTGCTTCTCTTCTTGCTGCATCATCAGTTCTTGAAGGTCTGCTAGGGCACTAAGGCAAAGATAAAGGTGTGTATATAGTCTTATGAAACTCGGTATCTTCAGTATGCCTCGACATGATGAGACAATGAAACTGGGAGTTCCCTCTAAAACAGATTAGTGCATGAGATGTAAATTAGTTTGGGCCTTTTCATTCCAAAGTCTATATGAACATCTAGTAGATTCTGCCTGATTAAACATGATGGATGGAAAAAACCCCAAAAACATTCCAGTGTTCTTGCTGGATAAGAGGTATGATATAACAGATCTTAGAGAACAGAGTGGGTATCTGGATGTTTATGCCTTTGCAGGCCACCCACGGAAATGACAGAAACAAACCCATTCCTCTTTGGTGAGTGTTTCTATTAAACATTATCTTCCTTTGAGATTGCTTTTTGGTACAAGAGTTTTGGAGTTTGAAAACAATGCAAGGTGATCCATGAATTAATGCAGAGGTACTTTGACAAGTATACATTTAATTTTCTTAGGACATGAAAAGCAGGAGATGTGATGCACTGTTCCTAATGAGCATCCAAGAACTGAGCTGCCTGCAGTGCTGTTGAGGTGACAGCTTAGACACTGGAAATAAAAGACTTACAAAAAAGAAGCTTGAAGGATGGACAGGCAAGATAGCACTGATCTTAAGGTAAGTCTGTAGAAATAAGATTGATAAGGAGGCAACATCTCAGCAGTTCTGATTTCTAGAGAAAACAAGAGAGTACATGAGAGTTATGTGGACTTTGAACTACTTAAGTGGCTGCTGTAAAACATACCACATGTGTTTTCATATCAGTGAAGTGCTGAGGAATTGGGTGTGGGAATTTGCAGCATAAGTTGGCTTATATGGCTTTTCACAGCAGATTTTTATGTCTTTGTACTAAGTAAGAAATGGCAAGACCTGATCTCAGGGAAGACTGAGAATTCCCTATGTCTGAAAGACTCTTCACTTAGAAAGAAATGGCAGAAACTTGGAATTAAGAAAATGCTTGCAATCAGTGGAACATGTACATGTAGCTGTGACCTTGTAAGTTCAATGCACCTGCATGTGCTGGGATACTTGTGTTTCAAGTTCCTTATGGAGGAGTTCAGATTCATATGAAGAGTTGACATGGTAACAGTTACTGATATATCCTATTAAAAGATTTATTTTCTTCCTTTATAAACATTGATAATGCTAACAAATTGAGCCAAAAGCTTCTATGCTGACTCAGGATGACTTGACTGAGAAAATTTGATTGACAATAATGTAATAGCTTAAAAAAAAGGTGTAGCTAAGTGAAAAAGCACCTGCTAAAAAATTTAGAAGTTCATTCTGTTATTATAAGCTGTAAAGATTTCTTAAGGCCTACAGTGTGGGAAGTGCAATATAAAAATCTAAAGACAAAACAGAAGAAATACAAGAAGCAGAAAACCATGTTTGGCAGGGGGCTGGAAACAGTTTTATTATCTTCTCTGGCTTTGAAATAATAGTTTAGGTGAAACCACTGCTAAGTTTGACAACCAGTATTTCAAAAGGCCCTAAGGCATGCCCAAGGACCAAGCAGATTCTGTTTTTTGGGATGCTGCTAAGACTATGTGTGTGAACTATCTTCTCCCTGATGCTCACAGAGGCTCTGCTCAGGCTCCTGCAATAGAACAGCATGGTCTGAAGGCAAGCCTCTCCTGTAGGGAGGAGGAGGAAGGAAACCTGAGCACAACAGAGAAATAAGGGAATTAGCTGAGCAGGAAAATCAGAAATTGAACCAGAAAATGGATGAAACATCTAGAAAGAGCTAGAGGATAGGAAATACAGATAACATCCAGAGGCAGATGGACACTGGAGCTCACAGTCAATACAGTAGCGAGAAACCAACAAAATAAACAGTAGGCAAGAAGCAGAGAGGGCAGAGCTGAGAAGCCAAAGAACTGGAGCCTGAGACTGAGTATAGGAAGAAGGTAAGTTTGAGATAAGAGGAAATGGAGATTGACTGAAAAGTAAGGTTTGAGAAACAAGGTGAAGAAAACAAAAAAGATTGGGCACAAAATGAAATTCAGGATAAAGAACAATGGTGTATGCCTGTTCTATTAGTTTACACTAGGAATAACCAGGTATAATAGTTGCAGGGACTTGGTTTGATTTGGTGGCTGTGTTGCTTGGGACATTCAAGGGCTCCAGTCATGCAGGAGACAGTGGTAACTGGTGGGGCTCTTGAAGTTCCTCCTGTAAGTTTTGTCAGTGTGGAAAAAGTGATACAGAAGGTATGTGAAGATGACTAGGAAGATCAAGAACCTAAGTGTTCAAAAATTTGGGTTTATATCCAAATTTCATCACTTTATGAAGATTTTAGTTAATACACTGCTCACATATTGTTTTCTTATTCATTGGTTGTGTCCATCGTCATGAGCTGTAATACTGCTACTGTTCCGTTTTTTACCTTTTGCCTTCAATAATGTCTTGATTACCTGTGATTCAAGTCTTCATATCTCATAACTCAAGAGAGTTGCTGATTTCCTCTTGGACCTTCTTGTTACTTTTATCGTGAGTGCTGTAACTGAATACCATGAATTTACTTTTACAGTCCCCTAAAATGGACTGATGTGTTAGGAGGGGGTGCTGATATGCAGGCAAACCAGCGTCCAAAAGCATTGGCTGAGTTCGGGTTACCTGTGATCCGGTCTCCCGATGTGAGAAAGAATTTTACAGGATGGAAGAAAAGCGGGAGGGGAAGCGCGTGAGCAGAGGTCTGCCAGGCCAGGCCGTCGAGGCTCCCGGGCAGCCAAGGCAGAGCCGGTGCTCACCCGC
>WEKY01003009.1:0-22041 GCA_013390045.1 Picathartes gymnocephalus | reverse complement strand
CCCCGCCCGCCCCGCGCTGCCGCCGCGGGACAAGGATCGCGGGCCCGGGGCATGGCGGCGTGGCGGGACCTGCTGCTGTCGCCGCTGGGCTCCGTGCGCAGCGGGCACTGGCCGGGACGCGGCTGGCAGCCCCCGCANATGGCAAGACCTGATCTCAGGGAAGACTGAGAATTCCCTATGTCTGAAAGACTCTTCACTTAGAAAGAAATGGCAGAAACTTGGAATTAAGAAAATGCTTGCAATCAGTGGAACATGTACATGTAGCTGTGACCTTGTAAGTTCAATGCACCTGCATGTGCTGGGATACTTGTGTTTCAAGTTCCTTATGGAGGAGTTCAGATTCATATGAAGAGTTGACATGGTAACAGTTACTGATATATCCTATTAAAAGATTTATTTTCTTCCTTTATAAACATTGATAATGCTAACAAATTGAGCCAAAAGCTTCTATGCTGACTCAGGATGACTTGACTGAGAAAATTTGATTGACAATAATGTAATAGCTTAAAAAAAAGGTGTAGCTAAGTGAAAAAGCACCTGCTAAAAAATTTAGAAGTTCATTCTGTTATTATAAGCTGTAAAGATTTCTTAAGGCCTACAGTGTGGGAAGTGCAATATAAAAATCTAAAGACAAAACAGAAGAAATACAAGAAGCAGAAAACCATGTTTGGCAGGGGGCTGGAAACAGTTTTATTATCTTCTCTGGCTTTGAAATAATAGTTTAGGTGAAACCACTGCTAAGTTTGACAACCAGTATTTCAAAAGGCCCTAAGGCATGCCCAAGGACCAAGCAGATTCTGTTTTTTGGGATGCTGCTAAGACTATGTGTGTGAACTATCTTCTCCCTGATGCTCACAGAGGCTCTGCTCAGGCTCCTGCAATAGAACAGCATGGTCTGAAGGCAAGCCTCTCCTGTAGGGAGGAGGAGGAAGGAAACCTGAGCACAACAGAGAAATAAGGGAATTAGCTGAGCAGGAAAATCAGAAATTGAACCAGAAAATGGATGAAACATCTAGAAAGAGCTAGAGGATAGGAAATACAGATAACATCCAGAGGCAGATGGACACTGGAGCTCACAGTCAATACAGTAGCGAGAAACCAACAAAATAAACAGTAGGCAAGAAGCAGAGAGGGCAGAGCTGAGAAGCCAAAGAACTGGAGCCTGAGACTGAGTATAGGAAGAAGGTAAGTTTGAGATAAGAGGAAATGGAGATTGACTGAAAAGTAAGGTTTGAGAAACAAGGTGAAGAAAACAAAAAAGATTGGGCACAAAATGAAATTCAGGATAAAGAACAATGGTGTATGCCTGTTCTATTAGTTTACACTAGGAATAACCAGGTATAATAGTTGCAGGGACTTGGTTTGATTTGGTGGCTGTGTTGCTTGGGACATTCAAGGGCTCCAGTCATGCAGGAGACAGTGGTAACTGGTGGGGCTCTTGAAGTTCCTCCTGTAAGTTTTGTCAGTGTGGAAAAAGTGATACAGAAGGTATGTGAAGATGACTAGGAAGATCAAGAACCTAAGTGTTCAAAAATTTGGGTTTATATCCAAATTTCATCACTTTATGAAGATTTTAGTTAATACACTGCTCACATATTGTTTTCTTATTCATTGGTTGTGTCCATCGTCATGAGCTGTAATACTGCTACTGTTCCGTTTTTTACCTTTTGCCTTCAATAATGTCTTGATTACCTGTGATTCAAGTCTTCATATCTCATAACTCAAGAGAGTTGCTGATTTCCTCTTGGACCTTCTTGTTACTTTTATCGTGAGTGCTGTAACTGAATACCATGAATTTACTTTTACAGTCCCCTAAAATGGACTGATGTGTTAGGAGGGGGTGCTGATATGCAGGCAAACCAGCGTCCAAAAGCATTGGCTGAGTTCGGGTTACCTGTGATCCGGTCTCCCGATGTGAGAAAGAATTTTACAGGATGGAAGAAAAGCGGGAGGGGAAGCGCGTGAGCAGAGGTCTGCCAGGCCAGGCCGTCGAGGCTCCCGGGCAGCCAAGGCAGAGCCGGTGCTCACCCGCCCCGCATAGGAAAGCGCGGCCGTGGCGGCAGCGGGCGCCTCGCAGCACCGGGGGCAAGTAGAACCCGGCTGACCGAGAAGTCAGGGGTGAAGGACGGCGCCCCGCCCGCCCCGCGCTGNGGGCATGGCGGCGTGGCGGGACCTGCTGCTGTCGCCGCTGGGCTCCGTGCGCAGCGGGCACTGGCCGGGACGCGGCTGGCAGCCCCCGCAGCGCGAGCGAGCGGACCCGCAGGTGAGGGCGGCGCGGCCGGCGGTGACCCTGCCGTCCCCCGGCACGGGCGGTGCCGTATTCCGCCGTGTTCCTCCGTGTCCCGCCGAGCGCGGCTGCCGAGCAGCGGGGCTGTGAGCGATGCTCCCCGTCCTCAGCCGGTCCCCGTCCCTGCGGCTGCGGAGCGCGAGTATCGGCGCAGAGCGGTGGTGGGCGGCCGGCTCGGACAGAGCGCTCGGCTGCGTTCAGCGGCGCCCACCGCCCTCGGAGCGGCATCCGAGCCATCCGCAAACGGCATCGGGCTCCGTCTGAAAGGCTAGGCGGCTTGGGGAGAGCAGACCAGTGTGAGCGGACGGCAAAGAGAGACCCCTGGGCTTCTGGGGGCTGTTTTACCACGGATTCGGTGTTCTGGGGCCAGTGCTGTTTAGCTCCCTATCTTTGTGCAGACGGAGACTTGGGTGGTTTTATCCAAACACATAGATCTGCTTGTATTCTAGTAGCTATGAAAGAGCAAAAGAACTTTTAGCAAAAAAGACTGTTCACGCTACGGGCAGGACATAGCACGGCAGTTCTGCGGTACTGCTATTTCAAGTAGTGCTATTTCAAACAGCCGTGAGGTTAGGTGTAACATGTCAGAGAAGTGCCTCCGGCTTTAGTAAATTGTCACTTCTTTTTACTATGATGTTGACTGAATGTGTTTGTTTGGTTGGTTATTTCTGGTTTTGGAATTATTTTTTTTTTTTAATTTAAAGATGGAACGTTTGTGATTCAGATGTTTGGGGTTTAAGAAGAGAGCTCTGCAACTGTATGTAACATTATGAGACTGGATGATATTTCACGCAGATCATGCTGTAGCAATATATCTGCTGTAGCAAAGTATCTTCTGTATGTATTTCTGATATACTTGCTGATAAGAGAAACGTGTACAGTGGAATATTCTTTATATGTCTCTTTATGAGCATTATGTTCAAAATACACAATATCTGCTTGTAAACTAAGACAAAAATGAGCTAGTATTTTAACATTGTGAACATCTGAAGTGAAACCACAAAATTCTGTTACCAAAACACTGGAGTGGCCAGTTTTTAGAGATTCATGTATTTTGGACCTGCCAGGGGAATTATTACCTATAAGAATCAGTGGATACTGATATGAGCCTAAAATGAGTCAGTCATCGTAGTTTTTTTTTCTTTCTCTCTGAAGCATGCTCTGAAGTTGTGAAATCAATTTACAGATTTTGGTAAGTTTATCTTATAGCACAACAGCCTTATTTAAAGCAGTAGCAGGCTTATATATTATTATTAGAAACCACAATAAGCAGCAAATAGTTGCTGTGTTTGAACCTGTGTCCTTAATTGTTTTGTGACTTGATAAGGAAAAAAAAGAATATTTCATGACTGTTACAAGGTCAGGGCATGAAGACCACCCAGTAGTGAATGTGCTGAAGCATGTTGTTCCTAGTAGTAACCAGAATCAGGAAGAAAACATAAGAACCATCCAGAACTATACCAGAAAAAGACATTTCTCTTCCAGCTTCACCATCAGGTTTTTTGTTTTAATATTGTAGGAACAGGGAGCAAATAATTGCTACTTCTTACTGCTTTCCACCTCTGCCCCTTTGTGACCCCTCAGTGAAAGGCTTTAAAAGGACAGAAGGTAGGTGAGTTTGAAATGCCTCCAGCTCATAAAGGAAAATGGAGTTTCAACAAAAATGTCTGTCCATGCATACACACGATTATGCAGTGCAGACAGTACTCCAGCTTGGGCTGTGGGTAAATTATTTATGTCCCTGGATTTCAGTTTTCAAAATTGTTGTTGGCATGTAAGGGCGTAGGTCTCTCTGGGGCCAGTGAAACTTTGTGTACGTGTTGATTGGCTTTGTGGAGAACCTCATGTGCCTGGGAACTGCCGAGTGTCACTCCGCCTTTCTCCCCAGGAGTTCTTGTTTGCCTCTGCATAACCACACTGGACCATGCTGCACTGCTGTATCCTATCTACAATGTCCATCAGCGTGGCTATAATCTGGTCTGCAGAAGCTGGATGAAACTGTTCCAGGAGGAAAAATCTGTGAACTATTGCATTACCCTTCACCTATTTTCCTACATAACTCCTTCATCCCTCCTTTTTGTGATTCAGATTAATTTATTTTTTACTTTGTAGCAATATGTTAAGTGAAAACGTGAATCTCTGCATGTGTGTCCTCCAGCAAGCTGATCTATAGGTTTTTCTGTCCTCTCCAGGGAGGCCATAGGTTCAAGCAGAGTAATTAAATTTTTGAGAATTGCACTAATGAATTTGAGACTCCTCGGGTGGTACACAGCACAACAAGCAGCTGAGGTGGCCACAGTTTAGCACGTTTTGATCTTCCCTCTGTGTTCCTTTCAGACTGGCTCTATAAAATGCTTTGTAAACCTTCCCTGAGTCTTGTAATACATAAACTTATTTCTGTATAACACACATCCTAGGTAAACTCTTGTGATCCACTCTGTATGACTTGAATTGCCAGTTCTTTAGCTTTATGTTCTCATCTCTAATACTTTCCCTCAGTTTTTGAAGTGGTCATACTTTCACCTCCCAGCTGCAAGAATAGAGGCCCCGTTCAGGGGCCATAGCTGTTCAAGTCTCAAAAAAGGCAGGATGCATTAAGCACTTGTCTCCATACTTACCGTAGGATTGCCATTCCTTTGCATCTCAGCCATAGTGCAGTTGCTTGTACATGCTGTTCTAAGTTGCACAGTACCCTCTGTCTGTCATACAGGAAGAGAATGAGGCATCTAAGAACTATTTCTGTAGTGTCTTCTTGTTCTTTTTATCAGGACAGAAGCTGGGCGCTGTCATGATGTACTTTGAAAAGTGCTAGTCAGAGAAAGGGGTTTTTAAAATCCACTGGTGATGTGACATATTGTTGTCTCAGTTTCTGAAACACAAGTCCTTTGGTTGCTAATAAAATTGGTGCTTCTGGTTTTTCATGGTTATTAAGGCGTAGAGATGAGAGTGGAGGTCAACCCTCTTTAGTATTATCAGTGACAAAAAGGTCTGCAGAGGAATGATGTTGGGGCAGATGCTTGCCTCCCAGCCTTCAGTGGTTTCAGGTATAGTGGTCTGGAACTTGGTAAGCACCATGGCTGCACTTGGTGTCAGCCCTGTGATGTGAGAAAATTAATGTTTTCACTATAGAAGTGTTTTCCTAGTGAACTTGTAGTGCTAGAAATTGCACATTGGTGACTGGAACTCAGTCGTACCTCTGAAGGGTTGGCGGCTTGTTGTGACTGTAGTGTCAGTTTAGGCTGCTTTGTTGTGGTCAGGCTGTGGATATAAATTTTTTACCAGCCTGTCTGGCATGGGATGATCCCAGGTTTGATCAGGCCTAGTCCTATCAGTCCTATAAACCAGTGCATTTGATTACCTTGTATTGGTGCAATTTAATCCCCAAAAAAGCATAGCAGAGCTTCTACTAGCACGTCCCAAGTGCTTCTGGAATACATCCACCTCTCTGCCTGCTGGCCAGCCAGTGTTTCACAAAGGCTGGGTGGCAGTGCTGTGCAACCTCAGCTCTCACTGTGAGCTCACCTTGTCCTTTCTCCTTACAGCACACTCCTTGACCCTGCTCTGGCCCTTCTCTCATCACTTGTGCCACCACAGCTCATGAGACCATCCAAACACACATGGAGGCGTCCTGGTGAGCAGAGATTGCTGCCAGAAGGTTGGGTGGCATTTGGAACTGCCACTCGAGGGAGAGGAGCTGTCATCAGGGTGGAGCAGACAGGACAGCATGGCTTGGAACATGCCCGGCCTGCTGGGATGCTGGAGCCACAGCTCAGCCTTGTGCCAGGAGGGCAGTGCTGATGGCTGCCAAGTCATTCTAGGCAGCCTGGCATAAACTGGAGGTGTAGCTGCTCCTTTCTGCCTGGCCCTGGGGAAACCCAAGCCTTTGGGGGTCACTTTGGCCACTGTTGCAATGCCCCAGTGCATAAACAAGGGCATAAACCTGGTGTGGCAGAATATGTCTTGGGCATGAGGCCGAAGGCGCAGAAAGGCCTGGTGGAGAATGCAAGGGTGTGTCCAGGTGGTCCCTGGCACAGGGCATGAGGAGGATGTCCCTGCAGTCCCCAGTGGCTGCTCCCAGGTCATGGCTGGCTTTTCATCTAGCTTGTGGGTGACAATGTTTGATGGGTTGATGATGTGACTTATATTTAACTGTGAGCTGGCATGGAAAAGGAAAGCTGTTTTTTTTTGGAAGGTGGTGTGGATGGCAGAGTCGAGGGGAGAGGTAAGGCATGTCCAGGTGGGAAACGCAGAGGTGGGATTGATCATATCTTCAACCTCTTTAGAAATCACCCAAGATGTGCTTCCTCTTTCTTTGGAAAATGCAGTTTCTGTTCTGTGACCTGTCTGGTAGTGTGTGTGAGTGCTGCTGTATGTAGCTGTTAAGCCCAAGAAGATTTTGTTACGATGTAAGACAAGCAATGGAGCAAACAGAATTCCGAGAGAAATGACAGTGAACAGTCATATGGCTCCAGAGGTGAGGTGTATGGATTGCTCACATCATGGAATCATAGAAGCACAAAATAATTTGGGTTAGAAGCAACCATAAAGATCATCCAGTTCCAACCTACCTGTCACCTTCCTCTAGAGCAGGTTGTTAACCAAGTGTGACTACCTGGGGCCCTTCAGGTGAATTTTGCAATCTGCTTTTACTTTTCGCTTCAGATACTTTAGATGTATCTGACCTTTAGAAAATCACCTCTCTAGTCATCATTAAACCCTGTGTTGGGAAAACATAGAACAAGCAAAAGAAAGCTCTGATATTTGCTATCAGATAATATTTTATTTCTTCCTCCTCCTGGTTTAAACTAGGAAGACCTTTGTGCTCTGTGGTTTTGAATCCTTTGATGAGGGAATGCATTTGTCACAGCAATGGGTGGTTGACCTCTGCAATTTCTCAGTGCTAGGTAGGTGAGACCCAATCTTAAAAAAAGCAGGTTGATTAGCTCTTTGCTAAGATCAAGTGCTTAACAGGTAAGAAGAACTGCCTTCCAATGACTGGCTTTCAAAGTGGAAATCTGAAGGAGACTTGAAGCATTGTATTGACCCTCTGAATAATACATCTGAAACATCATTTTCTTATGGTTGCCTGGAATTTCACTGTAATATGACTTACAACAAATCATTCCATATGAGATATGTAACTTGCTTTGAATAGTTATGATTTTCTGATTATATTGTATTAATTAATAAAAGAACATCAAATGCTTGACTTTCTTTGGGACTGACTTCCAAAATATTGTTAGTAAGGCAGGTAGGAATGTCCACTTAAAAAAAAGTGAAAATTTTGTCTCCAAAAGAGACACAGTAAAATCAAGCCATGGTTTTATTTAAAGATTTATAATAATTTCCAAATATAGCTTGGATTAATTTGCCATTTCTTCCTCTATTATTGGTGCTTTGCTCTTATTTGCAGCAAGTTTTAAGCATCTCCTATAATTTATTCTGCAATTTGGACTGTTTTCCTTCAATTAAAATCTTTAGAAGATGTATTTCGGTATCTTTATGTATAACTAACTTGTTCAATAATCCATATCTTATGCTGCTCATTGGATTGGTTTTATAAGAGGTGATATACAGTATTATATTGTATACAGTGCCAAAGTAACCCAAATGTCAGCTTTTACCAAAGTGGCTGCCATGAGCCATAAGCACAGATTTTTTTTGTTGTATGTGTGGACCGCAGTTATGACGCAGTCAGATCCAAACTTTGTCAGCAATCACCATGCTTCTAGACCAGTGGGTTTTGGAGTGGCCTGCTTCAGGTCAAAGGCTGAATTACGTGTCACGTCACAGAGACGTTTTGCATTTCCAGTTGGGGAAATCTGTTTTTAAGCAGTTTGAAGGTATCTTCTGCCAGTATAAGATTCCTAGCAATGTGCGTGGGACCTGTTTCAAGAATAAAGCTGAGGAATATAAATTGTGATTTGCAATTTCTTGTGTTTACTTCTTTTGCAAAACCTGGGCATTTGGCAGCAGTGTTAAGGTGAGATCTTGTGTGTCCTTCCCCACCTCGTCCTGTGCCATGGACTCTGCAGAGGGACAGGTCTGCTCAGCCACTCCAGCTGCAAACCAGGAGTCCCTCCATGAGCACTTGCATGCTGAGCTGGGTGTGCTCTTGGAACAGTGCTCTTTTATGTGTTTTTCTAAAACATTGCATGTTAAGGGATAGTAGAAAGGCTTACTTGATTAGTTAATAAACTTAAAAAGTAGAAAGTAATGAACTAATTAAAGGTCTAATATTCCAGACTAAGCTAAGATTTTCATCAGTTCATTGTTCTCTGTGACCCAGGAGTTAAGCTGGAGCTTTTTACACAAGGAGGGTTTTGGTTTTAGTATTTCCTGCCTTTTGTTGCCTTTGGTATACATGTTGGTATTTGCTGTATTGTGTGGTCTACTCTGAATCAGAAGCACCACATTGGAAAGCCCAGTAAAGTCAAAGGGTTTTTGTTTTTTTTGGCTAAGCTTGGGTTCAAAATAATGGAAACAGTTTTATGAGCCTTTGATGCAAGACTCTAATCCAGAAAATCACTTAAGCATACCTACTTAGCTTTTAAGTACAGTTGATTAACTGTGAAAGAAAATGCTATAGCACTCTGAGGAGTGAAGATTGAATTTATGTATTTTTGAAGAGTTAACATACTACATTTTTTCTGTGGAAAAGAACCCCAAAATCTCTTCAGAATGACTGAGTAGTTATAAGTGACGTGGCTCACTGTCACCCAGCAGGCAGTGACCACGCCTAGAGCAGCCGTCCTCCTCGAGCTGACCAGCTCAACCTGAGCGAGGCTTGCAGCAAAGCCTTATGCTTCTGAGCCAAGTGCTGTTACCAGCGCAGGCAGAGGCAAAGAATAGCGAGGAGACCTCCTGGGGTCACGAATCCAACCGGTTTATGGGGGCACAGGGGCTACTCCCAGTTGAAGGGAGTGAACCTCAAAAGACAAGGAACACTGATGACACAAGCTTATAAAGGGGGAGGATTCAGAGGGAGGAGAGGGTCGTAGGTCCAATCAGCACATCTCAGGGGTGGAGTTCAGGGTAAATTGACATGAGGGAAAACCATTAGGGATAGCAGGGGGAAGGGTTACATTTGAATCAACCAACTGGCAACTGAGTAGCAAGGACCTTTCCAGAAGGAAAGAGGGGTCTGGGTACGATTGCCAAGTGGGGGGCAGGAGTAAGGTAACACCATGGAGGAGGAAACTGGGTGACAGGCAAGGGAATGTTCCAAGGCGGTAGGGGAAGATGGAATGAACCAAGTAACGGGGGAAAAAACTGAATACAACAAACAACAATCAAAATGTCCAGATAAGAGCGCTGCAACATATAAGCAGCTCTGTTATCCCTCTCTGACTTGGGTCTACATTTATCCTGCAAGCACAGGTGACATCTGTTAGTATTTATACTGTGTCTTTGAACACTTAAGAGTATGTTTCCAGTGGATGAGTTTGAATTGATTTCTAGGAAATAGTCACAGAAATTCTACTGTGACCTGAAATTATATACTGTCTTTAAAAAGGGAAAATATAAAGGCTTCTCAGAGCTACTGAATCTGCAGTCTGCCTGGAAACGCAGGTTGAGATTAGCTGATAGTTGTTTTATGATTGGCCTCGGTGGACAGGTGAATGGTGGAAGCATTCAAATGAAATTATTTGCACAATATTTTTCAAATCTTAGTGAATTTTAGTGATGAAAATTTTCTGGTCAATTCAATTGCCTATAATTGTGTATTTCCACAGATGTGCAGAATCTTGAACACTGGGGCAAAGAAGTAGTAAGAAAGACCGGAAAAGCAAAAGCTGCCAGTTAGGAACAGATACACCAATGTATTGTAGTGATGGAGATCAGAGGAACCATAGTATGTCTGTGTTACAGAGCCAGGTGGTTGTCCTATGGCAGGGTAGCCTGAACACAAGGAAACTCCAGAAGACCTGAGAGGCCATTGAAAACCTCTCATGAGTTCATATTTTAGTGCATGTGACCCTGGAGCTACCCATAAGCATGCATGGAGTGGATGCTGAAGCCCAAAGCTCCTGCTCTGAAAAGTTTATGTGACACAGCCTGTTAAGTTGGAAATCTCTTTAATGCTGGCAGCAATTTAAGCAGTTGGTAATGAAGCCATGTAGAGTTTCCAGGGGTAAGGGTTCAAGAGCTACCAGTGTGCTTAAGCCCTGAGCTCTTGTGAAATAGTCTTGAGTGCTAGCTTACAGGAACTCTGGCTGCATTTCAGGTCTCTAATGTTATTTCAAGTGACTTGCTATATGTGAAGGTAATTTTGAAAGGGTTTAAGATATTTTAGGACACTCTGCTTGCAGTAGATTCTTGCATTAGCTGTAATAAGGGGAAGTTCTTTCCTTCCTCTGATGTATTTGAATAAAGGTTGGCCACAGACTGCACCATGCTGACTTCTCACAGACACCTGAAAATAGTACCTCTTTCCTTCACAGGCACTAAAAGTCAGTTTGGATCTTTCAGGTATTTCTGATTATTGACATCATCAGTAAGGTTCTTTACAGGTACTGTATGCTTGAGTACTGAGACAGTTCTTGTAGCACCAGGACCATCTGTTGCTTTTTTAGAGTGTTTGCTTTCATCCTATAATTTTAAGGGTAAGAAAAGATTGTATAAAAGTTGTATATGATGCATGTATATTTTTTTGCTAAAATTTTGACAAACGTCTTTAACAATGCAGGAATACTAGCCCTAATAGTTAAGATCTTTTAGAAAACCCCAGTTCTTTGGAACTGACAACTTCTTGGAAGTGACGTTGTGTACTGGTTTCACTAAACACACAGTGTATGGAGAGCTGAGGTATGGTGCTTGGCAGAACTTTTCTGCTCTTGAAGTACTGTTTTGGCTAAGACACTGTGTTTCTCTGTTATCAGTACAAATTTGTTGCAGTTTCAGTAAGCTACTTAAAACTTGACTGTTCTGCCTTGTTTCCAGCACAACAGTACTTTGCCTAAATGAAAAACCTGTTATGTAAACTGTCTAGTCATTGTGTGATTTCTAATTATCTGCACCTGTCTGGAGCTACAATGTGTCATTAAAAGCAATTGCTGTGGTTTTGTCCGAAAATTGATTGTATTTCAATCATGGATGGAATTATTCTGCCACAGACATGTGTGCCTTTTAGTTTTCTTTTGCAGGGAATTGAACAGTGTCCAGAGCAGCATGGTGTTTCATTAGAAAATATGTGTATCCGTGCCTTTCACCCTACAGGGGGCATCAGTGCAGCTAACGATACTAAAATATTGTTGTTTCGTATTGACAGTGTAACCTAGTTTTCCTGAGTTTGGTGCTTGACCAGTGAACAGTGCTTATTGTCTGATCTTGAAGGAGCTGAAGGTTTCTTGCAGCTCTTGGTTTAATAAGGCTAATTTCAAAGCAGGAAGTGTACATTAACGCCCTACTTAGCTGTGTTTATTTGTCACAATGCATCTACAGGCTTTGACTTCGGCAAGCCTTTGCAGGGATGGTGGTGGAGGGGTGCGTGGGCTGAGGCAGAAGGAAGCAGAACCAGAAATTAGAACATTCAGGCGTTTTTGCTGGATGGGTGAGTGGTGAAACCAGTGAGGGGAGCAGTACATCAGGGGACCACAGGGCTGCGTTGTCCTGTCCCTGGAGGCTGGTGAGCCAAGCTCTGAGCACCTGCTCAGCCACTCCAGGGAGATGGTGGCACAGTCATGCTCCTTGCTGAGAGCACCCCTGCTGAGAGACCTCTGTCCTAGGCTGGGTTTTCAGGTTTTGTCTGCTCTCACAGCTCAATAGAAAGAATTTGAAAGAAATGGGTGGTGCATATGTTTCCCTATGTTTTACACTCTGATCTCTTCCTTTACTTCTGGAAACCTTAATTTTTGAACATTTTGACCTGACAGTGTCCCTTTAATACCATATTATGCAAGGATCTCAGACATTAAAGATATTGGAAAAGTGATTAAAAGCAATTTTCTAAAAACTACTCATGTGCCTTAAATTTCAGAGCCAAATTCTTGCCACTCCATTGACTAAATCAGTCTAGAAATCTCCAAAGCCTCTTCTGTGGCAGGGAATTATAAGCAGCAATCCTAATCCTGAGACTGGTGAGAAAAGAGAAGCCAAAACTCCCAAAGGTCCCAGGACTTCCTTAGAGGAAAATCAGAAGGAAAGCTGCAATATAAACTTAGCTTCAGGTCTTTGGTGTATCAGAGCAGAAATTTGCCAGTCAGAAGGAATATGTAGTTGTATTTTTGACTCCTTTAGGATTTGCTGGTGAAAAGGATACATATTCATGATGGCTGATGTATATGTACCTCACCGTAGTGACAGGAAACATTTTAATTTGTTGTTGAAGTTTAATTAAATTATGACAGTTTTGGAATATTAATCAGAGTTTTGTGAAAGGAGATGTACATGTTACAGAAGTCTTTTACAGAACTAGGAATCAAGAGCTAGACTAGAAAAGTCTGCAGTTCAGAAGTCTCCTCTTCATTTTTACTTGCCCAACACTGAAGTCATGGATGACTGTAAAAAAGCATGAAGTTTTAAGCCGCTTGTCATGACAATACAATCAGTCTAAAAACCTAAGTAACACCTTAGATTAAGAAATTAATGTTAAGATTCTGATGTAAATTTTACATACTAGGTGACGATTTTACCTAAAAAATTAAGAATAATTACTTAATTAAGTCCCAGCGATTTCAAAGTTCAGCATCCAACAGTTGCTGTTCCTTTCAGGGAATTTGATCATGATAGACCTGAAGAGAAAGGTTCAAAGATTTCCAGGGAGATTCTTTGAAAAAATCTGTGTGTCATAGTGACTAAATAGTGATCTAAATAATTTTCATGTTGGCAATAAATTTAAATATTGATCTTGGGGAATTCTGTAAAGCTTGGAGGTGAAGGGCTAGGGCTGATCAGAGCTGTATCTTCAGCTTGTAGCCTTACACCTAACATGATGGGAATAGTTCTGGGTTATCTGTGTACAGTCATATTGTAATTACAGTGCAATTTTTGACATCACGTTCCAAAGTTCAGGAAAACATTTATATTTGAAATGTGTTTTTAGACCACCAAATCTTGGATCGAAGAGGTCTTCAGTAAGAGAGAATGTGCTCACATTATTCCCAGCTCAAAAGATCCACACAGGTAAAGCAAGGATTTTCTCTTTTTTTCTGTTATATTTAAAAAGAATCAGAATAATTTTTTATGGGCATTGTGTTTGGTTTGGATGATGTTTCTAAGTGTGTCAGTCACTGATTGCTGGTCTATGGGTTTTCATGGATCCCATCACCAGTCTGCTTTAAATGAAACTGTTTATTTGGGTTAGAAATTGGCAGCAATTAACTTTACTGTCTTACTTAGATATGTTGTTCCCAGTCTGGTAATCAAAATAGGTATGGGAGCCAATTAAGAGATTGAGTTACATGGAGTCACTGCTGCACCATTTTTTCCGTTCCTCAGAAAAATTACTGCTGCTGATCACAATCTTGTGATACAGAAGCTTCTGCTCACACTGGTGTAGAGTATGAAAGGAGTAAGGAAGAGATCAAATCCTCACCTTGTGCTTTAGGACCTGAGGAAGCAAACACAACTTGGCATTCTGTGTTATCTAGTGGATGGTGTGGCCTAGATAAACTTGAGGAGATCACAGTCTGAGAATGTAAACTTGTAATTTTGATCATATGGTTTTGTACACTCATTTATGAAATGCAGATCTGACATAGAGCCTGAGTTGTGAAATGCCAAAAAAATCACTAAACTTATCTAGTATATTTTCCAGGGGTTACTGCTGGAGATGACAGCCTGTATTGTTTTTGATGAGAATTCTTTCACTCTTGAATTGATACTGTAAGAATAGCATTAAAGCTCTCTTATTTTACACAAGCATTTATTAATTATCCATCTTTTATCACAGATGTCCTGCAGGATGCCAGGTGTGCCAGAATTTAATCAGGTAAGAGTGCATAAATATATATATATATATACAATTTTTATAGTAATAAGCAATCCTAGTCAAGGAAGCAATGACAAGAGAAATATCCTTCTTGTTTTATGGTCAGAGCAGCAGTTCTAGGGATGTGCTGGAGAATGCTTAGCATAAATATAAGTAGAATAAATTGCGTGATAAACTTTGTTTTATTTGCATTAGAAGATTCTACCCAAATACCTTGTGTGGATGATTTTGTTTTAATCTCCTCCTAAGGAATGAAAGACACAAATGTGTTTAAATGAGAGTCAATTCCAGTTAAATCCCAGACTATATGAAGGAGAGTGAGTCTATAGCAATAGAGAACAGTGAGAATTATGGAAAGAAAAAGAAAATGAGGGGAGAAGAAAAAGGGTAAAAGAAACATCCCTGATAATAGGTTTTTTGAAGACTTTTTATCTTCTCTGCAGTGGGGACTCTGAGTTCCTGCTTTTGAGAAGGCAAGCAACAAAAATTACATCACTTCGGTGCTTTTAAATTGTGGGGTTTTTTTAAGGGAAATGGTATTTTGTGACCTGTATTAATTAGTTGTTTCAAATCCAATATTTGCCATTTAGATGGTATTGCCAAACACATTTTGCACCATATATTTATGGTAATACATTATTAGTTCTTGGAACAAAAAGCTCAGCTTTCATTTGTTTTGTGTTATAGGCATCTGATGGCTGAGGTAATAACTAGTGACTAGCAAGCTGGTGTCAAGTAGTCCCATAACCTATGTTAACATGATTATCTGCCTTTTCATTATGCTTCACATTTTATTTTGCTTCTAAGATTTATAGGAGTCATGTTTTACAAAGAGTAAATAAATTACTCCTGAAATCAGATCACTCTAAAGGGCTGATATGCATAATGGGGCTGGCTTTGCAAGGCAGCTGATTTGCATTTCTGTTCAGAAAGTGTCTGCTCCTTCTGAGAGAATGGCCTGAATGTATATTTTGCTTTAGAGTAGAAGAATGGATATTCAAAGATTTTTGCAGGGCTTCTGAGAGAAGAAATGTAGAGGGGCATTTTAATGCTTCCTGGTAACCTGCAGATACTAAGCTGGGTATCACAACTAAAGTTACATTGTCCTTCAAAATATAGGAGTTTAATTTCATCTAAATCAAGACTACAGCAGTTCTCCTCTTCCCCCCCTCAGAGTGACCTTGTTGTTAATAGGTTTGGGAAGATCATTAGGACAAAAATTAACCCACAAAAGTGGAAAACCAAATCAAGATTAGCTTCCACCAAATCAGCCTCCTTGTCAAACACAGTTTAGCTGCATAAATGTGAATACAACACTAGGAGAGGGAGGAAGAGAAACAGGAAATGTGCACTCCAGTGGACGGATTTACTTTTTTCTTTCACCTTTTTCTGTCAAGACGTCCTGTATCTTTGCATGTCTTTTATCTTGAAGTTGCATCTTTCATTTTTTGCTGAGCATTTTCATGCTGTTTAGATTAATATGAATCCAGTTTGTTGGTCTGTCTATATTTCCAGAATGTGTGTGGGTGTTTCAGTCAGCCCTTATCTTGCAAGTATATTTTTCCAAATGTTAACTGTTCTTGTCTTCTTGAGTATCTCAAAGTGTACAGAGAACTTTGCTCTAGTAGAATTTTTTTGTTCCTAACAAGGAGAAATTTTTTCCATATTATTGTTATGATTGGTTATATTGTATTTATTAGATCAGGTTTTGGGCCTCCTGAGTTTTGTAGTTTTCCACAACAGTCCAAAAATCATGTGGATATACTTGATGCCTACTATAATTTGACCTAATATTGTAGGCAAACAAAATCTCTTAATGATTTCTTTTGTAGAGAACTTCCAAGGTTTGCAAGCAGTTTGTGAATGAAAACAGTTTGTGAATGGGCTTTGCAACTAATTTGCTAATTCTAAGTAGAATTATTCCATTCAAAAGTTGCTAATCAAATTTGAGTAACTTACCAGCACCTTTGTCTATGCTCCCCTGGTGAGCTGAAATGGGTCTCTGTCTACTCTTCTGTGCAGCACTCACAAAAACATCCCAGACAGCACTTGGACTGGACTCACTAAAGGAGTATTCAGAGAAGTGGATTGTCAATTTCCTGCATCCTTATACATCTGGGATGTTCTTGCAAGCTGTCTATATATCTCACCTTTTAGGCATAATTTTTAGACACAGTTCCTAAATTGCTACCTGCTAGGGCACTGGATATTGTAGTCTGACTTCTGGAGTTACTTTTACTTCACTGTCCACCCTTTGGGTATGTCCTTGCTGCTCAAAGTGTGACTTTTCTAGTAGCCTGCTTTTATGTTACTGATGATGTCCCCACCTTCTCCAGCAGCTTGCTGAGCTTTGGAGGCAAAAAGGGCAAAGTCATTGCAAAGATGCTTTGTACCAATGCATATCCATATATCCATAGGATCACAGAGTAACTTGGGCTGTCAGGAACATGGTCTCCTGTATGCTCAGCCAGGGGGGTCGGACGAGGATGCTTCACCCAGTTGTGTGAAACCCCCAAGGATAGAGATGACCCACTCTCCCCAGGTCCTGACTCCACTGCTGGGCTATTCTCCTGTAAAAAAGGCTTCTTCCTATTTCCAGCCTCAGACTCCCATGTTTCAGCTGTGCTGCTGCCTCTCACCCTCCTGCCATGCATCTCTGAAGAGCCTGTCTACATGTTCTGTATCCCATCCCATCAGTGCTGGGTGTGTTGTTGGAGCCCTGAAGCCACCTCTCGTCCCAACAGAACCACCCCCTGTCCAAAAGCCTCTTCTCAGAGACCAAGGGCTCCAGCCCCACCATCTGTCACCAGAATAGTCGCTCTGCCCCTGAAGTCTCTCCAGTTTGCTGGTGTCTGTTCTGTGTTGTGGACTGAAGCTGTAGGTCAGGTCAGCTGACCCAGACAGGAGCTGACAAGCACCAAGCAGAGGGGACGGACCCTGCTGTCCCCTATCTCTTGGGCTATGTCATGCTCACACCACCCAGGCATCTCTGGCCCTCATTGCTGCCCAGGCACATGGATGACCCTGGCTCAGCCCACCAACACCCAGGACCAGTCCCAGAGCTGCCCCACCCCTAGGGCTGCACATTCCCTCCACCCCTTTTCCAGGTTGCAGGTGGACAGGCTCAACAGGAGCGGCCCTGAACAGACCCTCAGGAACCCTGCTTGATAGTGGCCCACCACCCAGCCAGGTCCTCATCTGCCAGCCCGTCATCCCTCCCACACTGTAATGTCACAGCCCAGCTACAGAAGCCTGGCTAGAGCAGAGGTAGATGCTCTCCTCTCATCCCCACATTTGTGTTGCAGAAGGCAGTGAGGTGGGTCAGGTATGACTGACCCTTGGTAAATCCTTGCTTACTGCATCCTGTCACTGTTTCCTCCTTCACGTGACCAGATGTGGGCTCCAGGAGGTCTCACTCCTTGATTTTACGTCAAACTTATGGCCTGATGGCCTGCCTGTTGTTCTCTCTTGAGATGATAGGAATTGAGACAGGATCACTCCAGTATGCTTTAAAATGAGAATTATTGCTACAATCTCTTGGGAGTCATGAGAACACTTTCACAGAGGAATGTAGAAGTCAGTCATGTTATGAAGAGTGGTCACAAGATTGCGAGTTACAAGGTCTCTTAAAGGTTAATTGGCCAAAAGATATTTGTCACATACATATGTTTTCCTTTTCCCACCAATAATTAATCATACCTGTATTATACATTTCCTGCATTGTGGAATTTTTCATCTAATCATGTAACTGACATACAGTTCTATGTTACTCTACTGTATATTACTACATTTTAAACTTTTTTACTGTATTCTAAGACTACTTCTCTGTCTAAACTTTACATTTCAAAACCCTCTACTATCTAACTTAACACGCCTTTTCTTAAACTAAAGACCAAAATCTTTGTTATAGGTCACTAAGTTTGGAAGCTTTTCCCATGGCTTCAGGTCAAATCCAGTACACATTTCATAGTCAGAGTAAGCAGGCCCAAGGCCTTGAGCATTTTCTGTGCCTTGGATTCTGACAGTTCCCCAGAGTGGCTTTTGCCTGTTTTTGAAGGCATGCATGACATTTGCCTTTCTCCAGTTATTGGGAACACACCTGATCTTCACAGACTTGCAAACTGGCTGTGCAAGGGCATCAGCCGTCTCCCTCAGCACCCTGGGGTGCAGCCTGATAAGTCCCAGGGACATGTGTGTGAAACACTTGCTCCTGTGCTTTCCTGACTCAAATATCATCTCAGCCTGCTAGTGCCACTGCTCCTTGAGCTCAGTCTCCCAGACTGTAGGAGGCTTCCTCCTCCAGTTTGCTTTTGCAGAGCATTGAATCAACCAAATGTAATTTGACTGTGTTGAAAAAATGAAATGCAAACCTAATTTCATGGCTTCTGGGTATCAAGCAGTGCCTACTAAAGCAGTTTGCTTCCTGCATTTCCTTCAGGTTGTTTTGGGGTTTGGTTTTGGTTGGTCGGTTGGTTAGTTGGTTGGTTTTTAAAAATCTGTTTCTTTGTCACCAGTTAGTTCTCATTTATCTCCATTGAAAACCCTCTCTTCTGGAATGCACATCTCCAGAGTTTTGCAGATGTTTACATCTAACCTACCCCTGAATGGGCAAGTAGTATAGCTGAGGCCTGAGGCAGTTGTTGCATTTGGGTTGTCAAAGGATGTTTGGTTTCTTAAAAGCAGAAAAGTGAAGAATTTATCTCCATTTCCTAGGGTATGTTAACTTCTGCAATGTCTAAAGGAGAACGGGACTGTCAGCTGTCACTATAAATTACACTGAAGTTAATCCTGTAGAAGAGACTGAAGCCTGTTGAAGCCTGTGTGAGAGTAATGATTGAATTTGGAATCTGGGTTATTATTCCAGATGCAAAGCTTCAATGCTAACTGAGTCTCTGGAATCTTTCTGTCCTGTTTCTGGCTAGGACAGGGTGAATTATTTTCAGAAGGCAACCAGGGGCCTGGCTAGGACCCAGAGGTTGTTCTGTACTGCCTCAGGTCATTGCCAAGGCTTGGGGGGGAGGGAATGTCTTCTGAGGAGGAAAGGGCCCTTCTGGGTTGAGGTCTTGTCTATTGTCAGGGGCTTTCCTTGTGAATCCTTGATCTTTTGTGCCCTTTGTCATCAGTTTGTTGTTGCTGTTCATTTCCTTATCTCGTTGCTGTTTCCAGGAAACTGTTCTGATCTCAACCCATGATCTTTACCTTTTGTGCCTTCAGTTCTCCTCTCCAGCCCCAAGAGGAAGGGAAGAGGAGGAGGAGGACTGAGCACATGGCACATGGTTTGACATGTTTCAGTGGGAGCACTAAACTGGGGAGTACCATTCCTAAAACATGACCGCCTTATTTGGCACCTAATGTGCGGCAGGAAGAGCTGAGATAACTGATCAGTACAGACCTGGTTGGAAACAAATTTGATCTCAATATTTGTTGCAATAGATATGGAGTCACTGGTCACAAAGTTACTAGGTCTGTTCATGTGGGTGTGGTACACAATGTTACCATATGTGCTTCTTGCAGTGCTTTAAGTAGGGGGACGAAGAAACATCACTTTGTGATATCATCTTATGGCATCATAGCACCAAGGGCAATGAAGGTCATTTGTGGTGTGTATTCAGTGTTGCTCTTCTAACCTTATCTTGGGTGCTACCTTTGGGAGTCCATTAATTAAGAGAGAAGGATAATTTTCTCCACCTTTTCACCCCATTTTCCTCCTTTAGGCCTCTTACAATATCTTTGGAGAATTTTGAATTTCTTTTGGATGTTGAGGAAACCATGTCCTTGTAGCTAAGTTTGCCAGGTCTCCCAGTATGGTCCACACTTTGGTTAGAGTCAAGAAAGAGATTTCAAGGGGGGTTATTCAGAGTTCTGCCCAAATCATGGACAGTCATGAGTAGCATGCAATGTGGAAGGACGTGGGCCAGCATTTGGAAGACTTCTCCACTGATTTGGAAGTTCACCCCTGAACAACTACAGGACCCTGCTAAAATCATAAAATATATCATGGAAAAATACTATGACAGTTCCAGAGAGGTGCGAAGTTATGAAATGTGCTGTGCTCTGACTGCTCTTTATTGGACACTGCTCAACACTAGAAAGTGCCCTCACGGGGAGGACAAGGCAAACAAAGCAAGAGGCACAGTGACCACTCAAACTGCAGCTGAACCAGAGGAACAGCCAGTGGCAGTAGCAGTTGCTCCTACAAATGAAGAAATCCAAGACCAAATCAGTTCACTTAGTAGGGGTTGAAGAGAAAGTAGGGCCCTCAAAACAGAGGATAGAAATTCCCTGATCCCTATCCCTGTGTGAACTGTGAGATATGTGAAAAGATTTCAGCTACCAGTCAGGTGACCTGGCTGTTCCAATGTTGCAATATCATAGCCCATGATCTGAAATGAGATGGTAGTGAAGCCAAGCGGCCGAGATCCCTGTCCCAGGATGTGGGCATTGACAAGGGGATTGGGAAGAGGACAGAAACTCTCATCCTTTGGAGATCACTCCTGTCAAGTGTGAGAGAAAGGTACTCTCTCAAGGATGATCTGGTAGTGCACCCAGGCAGATGGGACACCATGGAGAAAGGTACCCTGGAAGAATGTGTTCTGGAGGTAATCTGTAGTGATTCAAATATCGAACAGTCCCCTGTAGATCCAGATGAGATCCAGCGTGCACAATCCATGTGGCAGAAGTTTGTATGGAGCATGTGATCATCGTATGCCAACTCAATGGCATTGATGTCCATGAAAGGAGGTGAACAGTGCTTCAGGTGACTACTGGATTCCAGCAATATGAAGATGATTTTTTTGTTTCCCCACTGACTTATGCCTTGGCTGTGGAAAGACTGCCCAAGACTGCAGATTGATTCAAAAGGCTCGAGCAAGGCAGAGAGGAGATGTCCCACACCCCACCAGTATGGACCAGAGTCTCTGCTATTGGGAGCAAGTGGCCCCCTTCTAGACAGAGAGGGTACAGGTTATGATCTGATTACTAAGGTTCTTAGAAATGCCCCTGCCCAAATTAAGGTGCAAACGAGACCATATGCCAATGACAATAGTATGGGTTTTATTTGATAGTAGTAAGAGAGAGAGAAAGAGAGAGAGAGAGAAACAGGATATAGGTGGAGGGGACAGAAAGAGAAAAACAGGGACAGAATAAGGAAAATATCACCACTTCATGGATTGCAATGATACTCTGTTGATTCTCTCCAGCTGGTCTTCTTGGTGGTGAAGGTCTCCCCAAAAAGCACAAAATGCCCTGGGTTAATATACTCTCAGGCCAGGGGGTGATGTCCAGGCCTGTCCCTGGAGTTTGCCATTGTCTTTTGCAGCAAACTTTGGATCTGTTGCATGACGTGCAGGCCTGTGGTGCAAGGCCTCTGGGGAACACTTTGGGGGGTCTTTGATGGATTGTGACTCCCCCTCAGCTGCCTCTCATGTGAAAGTCCCATGGATGTGGCCTGTGGGATTGGGGGGTTTCCTTTTATCTAATCTCAGCAGTTTGACTTTCAGTCCAAAGTCCCAGTCAGGTATCTTCAAGGAGGCTTCTTTGGTNGCAGTTTGACTTTCAGTCCAAAGTCCCAGTCAGGTATCTTCAAGGAGGCTTCTTTGGTTGTAGCTTCTTTATACAGTTTTTGTTAAAATCAGCAAAACTTTATATCAATGTTTGGGGCATGAACTATTTCAGTCTCTGACAGTACACATGATGAGATAACCTGCAGGTTTTGCTGCGTGACCATGGAGAGGACATGTAGTAGTGGGATGGAAAATTCTTCTGAAGACTGCTTTTGCCATAAAACAAAGTAAGATCATGGGACCTGCCCAGGAAATTCAGT
>WEKY01003008.1:42159-85558 GCA_013390045.1 Picathartes gymnocephalus | reverse complement strand
AAAAAAAACTTAAGGCATCAGGAGCAGAGACCTGAGTGGAGCAGGTGAAGCTCTGGGTCCCTAACACAGACATAACTTATTTCAGCAGTGCATACAGAGGTTCCAGAGATGATGGGAAGCATGTGCCATTATAGGCAGGCAGGTCAAACCCACAAACCAAGCTAACGGTTTTTCATTTCATCTCAGCCTGGGCATGTTCTGATTTATTATGATCTATTTTTTCCTTCTTCAGCTGGAGCTACAACTGGTCATGCCAACCACAGTGAACAACCACCCATGAGGTGGGGCACAGATGTTTTCTCTGGGGAATGGAACTGAGGCAAGTCCACTTACGTCTTGGGGGGAAAAACAGTTTCATAAATTTAAAACAATATCTACAAGGTAGAAGTGTGACAACACTTTTTCCGTGTAAATATGTCATACTTGTGAGGAGGGGGCCTTCAGTGATATCTCATGAACAGGCTCACTATGTTGCACCTGACCCACGGACAGTTCAGTTGCCTTTTTGTTTTATTATTTTTCTTATTTATTTTTGCTTGATGTGTTGTATAGAATCAAATGCTTTATGATGCCAAATCTTGTTAAGACGTTACACTTTGCAGAAGCGTAATGTCAGTAGGGTTAATTAATCTATATTTTCTGTACAGAAAGATCCTACTGTGACATTTGATCTTTATTTGATGCTCCAAGGAGGAAAGAAGAGTTCTATCCACAGATATTTTCAGAGGTCTATATCAGAATCTTCCGAATAACTTAAGGTTTGCTTTCAGTGTCATCATCATCTTTTTACAAATAGAAAAATAAGAATTACATTAATAGAAGTGAGCCTGACTCCAGATGGAGGCCCTGTGGAAGAATTTGCACATGGTCCAGGTTAGCTGAGATTTGTATTGGCCTCCAAGAAAAACATTCAGGAGAAACATTAAATCCTCAGAAGGGAAATATTAAGATATTCATGAATGGAAACTGATTATTAATTATTTTTCTCTCTCTTTCTCTACATTTTATATTTTTAGTGTAAAATGTCATGTAAAGCCTGACATTGATAAAAATGGCAGGAAATGTTCCTTGCTCAATTAAATTACCATGAAGTCCACCTTAACATCTGCTTGGCAAACCCTTTGTAAATGCATGGCATTAGTATTTAATAAAAATATCTATAGCTTTGGCTGGTCCTGGAGACATTTCACACTTTGCTCACACATGGTGTTTCATATAATTATTCTCTAAAGGCTGTCACTTTAGTCCTTTAGCAAAATAAAAGCTCCAAGGATTATTTAATATAGCAGGCATATCTTCTGGAACATAGTCTTCCTCTAGGAGATAATTTCTACTGACTCTTGTGTTATAAGGAAGAAGTGCAGAAAGGAGAATGTGGGAAAAATTAGAGGGAAATAGAAGACCTCAATACTATTGTCAGTACAGTTTGAAAAAAGTCAGGGTTGGTATGTTCAAGTAACACTACAAAAAGCAGAGCTCATTCAGACCAAAAAAAGTGAAAGCAATTCCTTGGCACTGTTCAGTCAAAGCACAACACTTACTTGCACCTAAAATCTTATCAATAAGTCCACTCCATTTGCTTGATTTATTCCCACAATTATTCTCACAAAGCCACCGCACAGCTGGTACAGCACCTGAAAAATACCCAAATCCTTTGTTTCCATCATCTGGAGTCTGCTAAACTTCCTAATCCTAGAGACTACGCTATAGGAAGGTCAAGCTGGAGCCAGATGCTCCAAGAAGGTGAGACAACAATAGTGTTACCCAGTCCCAGTTGGGACTGAGTGCAGAGACCAAAAACGGCCACGCTCAGCACTACTAAACAGACCTAAACTCCTCTGAATCACACTCTGAAAAGTATCTTGGCTATTTCCACTCCTTTTCAGGTACACCAATGTCAGTCTCAGGAAAGAAGAATAAAATCTCACTTTGAATGAGACAGACAGCAGTATTGTATTGAAAGTTGTTTGTATACAGAAAAAAATTTCAAAATTTCTTGAGGGGGAAATAAAAAGCAAAGAAAACAAGAAACACAGCCCTCTAGGCTTCCCTCCGTCACCTTGGACATTTGGAGCATTCACTAAAGATCCTACAGTAGGATCTAGTACTTAAAATAATCAGTTGAATGATTGTATTTTTGTGTGTGTGTGTGTGTGTGAAGCACCTCCAGCTATTAACACTTCTCAACTCTTGCTAGAAAGAGGGGGACAAGAAAGCAATTTCCCTAAACACTGGAAAGGGAGAAGCTTCATCTTGAGTCAAGGCTTGGTTTCTTCCTCCCAAAGAGAAAAGGATTTTTCTTGTGAGTAAGAAATATTTTGTATCAGTTGGCTCATGGAAGTATAACTAACTAGAAGTGATGGGATGAAACTGCATGTGGGGCAGGGGAGGAGATGGCTATCTGGAAACATTTAGCAAAATGGCTAAATGTTAGCCATTAGGCTGTGGAATAGACTCTCAAGGGAAACAGCTGAGCCCTATTGATTGAGTCTTTCTGAAACTGCCTAGACAAAGGATGGGAAAAAATTCAGTATAGTACAGTCCTCCATCTGCAAAGAGCAGAAAAAATGGTTTTCAGTAAGCCCCTTCCACCACTAATTTTGATGGCCCTCTATTTTGCTGAGCTCTCTGTTGATGGAAAATGAGTTCTATTTGACAGTTTGTGTCTGGGGGGCATGGGGCACCCCATGACCCCATGATGAAATGCTCTGGCAATGTGGAAGATTTAAACTCTCTCCATCACATTGCCCAGATGGGGGTACAGACTGCAAAGCAGCAAATAAGTTTCACTGGACTCACACAATCTTACTATGAGTAAAGGGTCAAGAAGTTGAGACAGAGCTCAAAGAACAATATGAAAGAATAATGTATTTAGACTTGTTTTGTCCCCTAAATTGTTAATTGGTAAGTATGGACTTTACTGCCTCATGAAAAAGGCTACAGGAGAATACAGAGTTCAAAACCATGTAAAAAGGTTTATCAGATGGGAGCTTACCCCAAGCATCTGTGGAATTATGAAAACATCACCACAAAAATCCATCAAGGAATAACAGAAAACTTAGATAAGCTTTAAAGACATAAAAGGCTACATTCTTAACCCAAACAGATCAACATGGCTTTTTCAGCCAGTAGGAGCACTAGGATTTACATCATTAAAAATCTGACCCCAGTCCTGGAGTTGGCTCTGGCAGTACAATAGCCTTTGTGATCTGAATGTAAGCAGAGCTGCCCTGAGCATAGTACTTAGTATTGCACTTTGACAATAACATTTTTTTTCTTTTTAAAGAGATGTCTGGTCAAAATAAAGTTGTGAATTCTGTGAAGTCCAAATTTACTTTTTGTGGGATGGACAGGTCAAGATTTATCCTTGGTTCTTATATTCCTTCACAGTTACCTGCTAATGTCTAACACTGAATGCACAATTACATGAACCTTTGAATCTCACACAATATAATCGTCATCATTTTCTTAGTTATGATCACTTCATGTCACTGAACAGTCCAATCTTTGGTTAGTATTTCATGTAGACTTGCAATGTAGGAAAGATGGTGACAGAGAAACAGAGAAGAATACTGAAAATGCACCTTAAACCCACTGTCCTTCCTCAAAAGAAGCTAAAGCCAAAAAAAAAAAAAAAGTCTCTTTTTCATGAAAAGTAGTTATGATTAAAGAGCTATGGGAATGGTAGTACATTGGGGCACACTAATTTTGTGCAAAATTTGTCCAGAGTCCCCTCAATATGGAGACGACCTACAACAGTTACTGTTCATTAAAACAGCCTTTTACAAGCCTGAGAACCTAGCTCAGGCTTATGGCTATCTTTCACTCGCCCTTTCTGTTTCCCCAACTGCATTTCCAATGTTTTGCATATGGCTACATCAAAGCTAATAAATAAAAAGTTACCATCCAAAGAGCCATTACGTCCTAGAACTGTGCTTGTAAATTGCACGTAAATAAAAAGTGACCTTTTGTTTAAAGCTTATGATTTCAGCTCTGCAGCTTTAAGAAATTTCTTTTTTTAAAAATCACAATCAAGTTTTGTTAAAACAGAAACTGATAGGAAAATGTTCACAGCCAGAGCTCCAAGTTCTTATTTTTATGCTTTAAGTGACCACTTTTCCTTGAAAGTTGCTTTAAATTTGTTGTGTTCCACAAGAATGCTGTATGGAGCTATTTTTCCAAAGATTCCAGTTTGAGCAAAGCAAATGGTGACAGGTTGCCCAATTAAATGCTTTGCAAGTCAGCTCATTCTTTCAATGTTTATCTATCCACACCAATCATTCAAACTTTGGTCTTACCTGCTCCAAACTCATCTAAATCACTCAAGATTGTTCTTAAGTGTTGTCTGGCACCAACTTACTGACAAAATTACTGGACAGCTTTTCTCACCTCTAGGGACGGTAAAACCCACAGTATTTGTGTGTTAACTTTTCTTTGTATTTAGTCCTTCTGAAAAATTTGAATTGGTCCTTCCCTATACCACTGCGAAAATACTGTATACCATTAGGAACTTCAATCATGTTCTCACTGTTGTCAGATATTTAGCAGAGTCTAGGAAAACGATATGCAACATGCTCTATTGGGCAATCTCCCCACAAATACCTTTCTTCCCCTCAGAGTTTTTCTGCCCTCCTGAAAATGCCAATATTCTATTCAAGTTATCATTTTCCCACCTTCCCCTCTTGTTGTTTTTCAGCTGTTTTTCAATGCATACTCAGAGAAGCACACAGTATTCTTATTCGGGCAAAGAATTATCCTGCTCTTCCCGCTGGCAAGCAGAACAATAAATATCCCTTTCAAAAACTCAAGGATCGCACACTTGAGAACAAGTTGCAGTAAAAGTGTAGCAGAGCAGCCAGACACCTCTGATACTCTTGCTGTTTGTCCCACACCCCTCCACGCAAAATTTGACACAGAGACAAGAACAGATGCAAGCAGCAACACAAGATATTTGGGGGTGCCATACACCTGGGCATTCAGGAGAGGCGCTGTATAAAAATGTGCCAACGTGTAATAGCAGAGCATATTGAAATGGTGAAGACAGGACCGTCTAGGGCATCGTGCTTCTGTTTCCTAATGATTATGGATTCTATGGAAATGCTAGTGTTTGCACTATAGGCCCTCTCAGCAATACTTTGCAGCCTGAAGAACTCTTTATTTGGAATTGTTTAATTGGTTAATGAGGCTGGGGAGAAGTCCATCTTAGGGATCATTAGTTAAGGCTTTAAGACATGGAGACTGAAGAAGTTACTGTCTAAGGAAGTAGCAAACCTTCCCACTTGTCAGCCAAATACATAATTACACCTATGGCATGAGCTGCACCAGCATTTCTTGGTCTTGATGTCCAATTCTGGGCCAGGCAGGGTGCAGGTACATAACCTGAGGCAAGCACTTGTGACTTCTTGTAGCAGTCCCCCCTGCAGCTCGAAGCCACGGAGCAGTGACAACGCAGAGGGAGCCAGCACATCTCAGCAGGCACATCTCATCAGCATGTTGACTCTCTGAGGTCATTAAGAGAGGAAATCTCCTCACAAGTGTTTAGCCATTGTGTAGGACACACCCAAGATTCAAGCATGTTTTTAAGCATAGGAAATGTTATTTTGTGTTAACCAAGAGACAAAAATTGGGTGAGAAACTTCAGATTAGTTAAGTGCAGAGTTTAGATTTGCTTAATAATACAACTAACAGAAGCAACAAAAAAGTAATATTTTTTAAAAACAAATAGATATTTTCCATGTCTCTCCTCGACTTGGACCAATTTTTCCCTTATGCCAGTATAACAACATGACAGTTTTGCAAAGAAGGGTGGAAGGTAGAGACAGGGAGGTAACTCCAAAACACAAGATTAAGCTATCCAAGTGTGAGGCATATCTGAACAAATGGTTACTCAGCCCTTAGATATCTGTGTAGTCTCTTAAAGGCCAAGCTGTTTATACCTGTTACACTCTTAATTATTAACTTTTTACAAACTATTTACAAGTAGAAGTTTAATATAAAGTGCAGAACTAAACTCCATTACAAGAACAAATGTGCTGTTCCAGGAGACCAGTTACTGCAAGCGTTTAATATGATGTGAATCTGTAGTTTTTCTAAGGCAGCCAGTTTTAAGTCTGTACTTGACACACATAAACACATGCAACTGCTTTGCTTTTGCTACCACCAGCTAAAACCAACCAGTTAATGCTGAATTCCCACACATTGCTTGTATGAATGGACCTGCATGGGTAGGTCCCTTAAGCAGAGACACAGACAGTTAACAGGCTGAACCACAGACAACATGAGAAGCAGGAGTTAACCAAACTCTGCTACTATCAGGGCTGGGTAGGTAGCAGGGATACTCAGCTAAAAACTCCTGTGAAAACACAATGAAGCTTAGCTGGAAACGGACTCAAGAAAAAGAAGACACAAGGGGAAGAAAAGTCTTCACAGAGCAACTTGAAAAGCATGTCAGAGTTCTTGCACGGCAGAAGTGCAATGAGACTCAATACTGGCATTTCATTCAATGTTTTGTTTTCCTAAAACAGAGCTGATTGGAG
Organism: Picathartes gymnocephalus; assembly: GCA_013390045.1. Classification (NCBI taxonomy): domain Eukaryota; kingdom Metazoa; phylum Chordata; class Aves; order Passeriformes; family Picathartidae; genus Picathartes; species Picathartes gymnocephalus. The sequence goes on along the minus strand of WEKY01003008.1, from coordinate 79,022 downwards.
AACTAGGCTGTTGTCTATGCCAGAATATAAGGCATATTGCAATTGCAGCAAAGGTCAAAGAAGGAACTAACAACTGCCTGTCACCTCTCTTTTGCTTAAGTCAGCTTACAGCATGCTGAAATTTGCGTAAAAAGTCTATTCCTTCTTTTGGAAACTTCATCCTTATTTTACCTAACCAAGCTCTGAAAGCCTCACTACAAGCATCCTCTCAAAGATTCAGAAAAGTCTGGCCTAAGCCCATCATTCTTCCACTCCAGCTAAGATGCACTTCACACAGAAACAAGAAAGCTTTAAACTCCTTGGGGAAAACTGTTTCTGGAAATTATGTTAATATTAGGTTGCTTTTTTGTCTCTTTCTCTCATTTCTTCTCTGAGAAGTGAGGAGAAACTCAAAATTACCCAGCTTTACTATCTTCATACCTCCAGCTGTGACCCGTGGTGTCTCTACTCCAAGTCCTAAATTTTTCTTTCTGGTCCATGATGTCATTTCTTATGCTACCAGTTCTTCCTAGAAAGCTGCTTCCTTAACAAAGTGACTAAGGACAACACCTTTACAGGGCTGAAAAAAATCAGGAAATACAGGTGCCCAATTTTGGTTTTTTCTCTCTCCAGGTTTCAGTAGCCTTTCAGGAAAATACCTCCTTCCAGACCATTAGTAGAGGAAACAGCTAAACAATAAAATGCCAGGTCATTATCACTTGTGGGGATGAGGAGGTGTAACAACTGCTACATTGCAAATAATTTTCTTAACTGTTATAGTAAGAAACATAGATATTTCTGGAGCTTCCAACACTGTCAGAAAAATCTCTCTAAGGTATTTACCTTAAGGTTTGGGGCATAATACCAAAATCAAATTTACCTGCAGGCTAACTGGAAGCAAGATCCACCAGCCTCTTTCACACCAAAGTGTATTTTCCTTACAGCCCTACTGAAATAATAGCCATTATCAAAAGGAGTTCTTACTCAAAATTAAAACTGGATATAACTTCAACTCTGAAAGTGCATTTTCCATATGTGCCTTTTTCTGTAGCTGTTCTCTGGAGCAAAATACAATAATCAGAAAGATCAGCTGGCTTAGACATGATTTCAGTTTGGTTTTGATGTAACTTTGGCAAGTGTCCTCAATCAAGGAGCATTTTTTTCTGTATTTTGGCTGCTGGACATAGGTCTCTTAGGGTTTTAACTAAAATAGTTGTGTTCAATATTAACAACTATGGTTTTAAACCAAACCAAAACCAAAAAAAAGCCTTACTCTCTCCCCACATCTTATTTGTGATAAGTAGAATACATTTGATTTCCTATAACAGCAAAGTGCAGCACTTTAAGTACAACTCAGTAGAAACTGAGTAAGCCATTTAGCTGAGAAGTTTCAGGTAGTTTGCAATACAGAAACAGAAAATGCTGTTTACATTTTAAGAACATCATTATACTTTCAATGGCATTTGTGTCTGGGAATTTTGATCAGCACAGGGAACTCATTAGGTAGTATGAGTAGATGTAACTACAGAGGAGATGTTACAGAATTTGGGATAAAATGGATATTAAATTACTGCAATCCTTTTACAGTTTTCATTTGATTCTGACTGAAGCATTTTGTCTTTCAGAAAGCAAATTACAGATCTTTTACAAAACATTTTTCAGAAGATTATTTCCCCAACAAACTGTCAGGTAGCACTGTGTGAATAATTTCTTTTCAATTTGGCAGCTGAATTAAAACTAAGAAAAAAAGAAAAAACCCTTCCATTCATGCTGAACCAAATTTAAATAGGTTTAGGTTTTGTTATTGGTCAAACAAAACCCAGACTTCAGAAAAGCCCACACCATGTCACTTGACAGAGATACTTCTATTAATAACATGGAAGTCAGATATAAAGAAGATTGAGACTCATCATTTATTTTGTGGCCCAGAGAGAACATCTGGAGAGGAGGTAGAAAGTCTCAGTCCTACTTTCTCCCATGGCAGAATATTGTAAAAAAATTTTTAAAAAGCTTCCACTCCTCTCTTTGATTTGATTAGGAGGTTTAAAAGGTCACGACAGACCGTAAGTATTTGCATCCTCAAAATGAGTCGGCCTTCAGAGTACAGACTTGGAACGCCTTGCTGAAGCAGCCTGTTCTTCTTGCAGCTAAGATATTGAAACTATAGGCTGACACGTGGAATTTTATGTCTGTGAAGCATTTTCTGAGCCAGCATAATTATATTTGAAGTTGTAGCATGATATAAACTGCTTTTGAGCCCCATAAAAAGCTTGTGATGGTCTAGACAACAAACCTCTCTAGTGCTATAAGCCAGATATTTGCCAAGAAAAAATATTTAGTTTTAATCTTTTCCATCAAACATTCAGAAATTTACCCAAAATCCCTCACTTGTTTCCATATACATTTTTAATGTTTTGGACACGTCACAAGTCATGGGAAAAAATTTGCTGCCACAAATTTCAACTAGCTCTGGTAGAGAGCTATTTCTCTAGGAACAAGGGCTCTAACACTGCTGAGAAAAAACACACCTAATTATAGGATGTGCAATAGTTAAATTTGCTCCTATTACTTCAGACTCCTGGGATCAAGACATCAAGCTAGTCATAAATGCTCTGTGACATTAGGTTTTCCAAAGATACCAAAACTCTGACTAGTAAACCTTAAATTTACAAACACCAGAAAACTCCAGTAGGCAAAACTGAATCTTTAGGTTAGCAGAGGCAATTTCAGTGATACAATTTTATGAGCTCCTTACTACTCCACAGCTCAGAAAGCAATGAGCATCTAAACCAAAGTAGTATCTCCACATCAGACAGGATTTTGTAAGGAACTATGTCAGCAATGCAAGAAAAAGGAACATAGATTATCCAAAGCTGAGTGCAATAAAGTGAACAATTCCTATCTTTTTTGCAACTGTATTGTGCTGCTACCAACAGGAGTGCAAAATCCATGATGCATTTCCAAAAAGGAAAGTCTTCTCTCCATCCCAGTCAGCCAAGCCAAGCTCCTACTTCCTAAGAGCCCCAGGGGTTGCTTACATGAGACCTCCATTACCCTGCAACAAGTTGCCCTGCCTCATTTTCGGGAAAAACCTTCTCTGGGAATACTCTGGTGGGAGATCACAACCAACAGCATGGCTTTCCTTTGCATGGATAATCATGCTCTAAAGGAACTGGACTACAGGTATGGGGTAAAGGGGATTCTCGCAATGGAGATTACCTGTCCAAGGTTCCATTCTCTTTCTGCCACTACTCCAAGGAAGCACCCCACCCCACAGTTTTCCAGGATTGACTCCATGTCTTCGAAAGAGAGTCACCAAATAAAGATACTATCCAACCAGCAGTTAACAATCAGCATTTTAGCTAATAGCCTGAGGGAATCTGAGGGCGTTTTATGCTCTAATACTCCGTTCACTAACTGTAGGAACAACCAATTTCAAGGTGATTATTGCCATTATAAGCTATGATCAATTTTTTAAACATGTTTCCATTTTTATCCAGCTTAAAGCTGGTGCAATAGAGCAAGGGGAGCAGCTGTGTTGAGAATTAGACTTTTCCCCAGATTAATATCTGATTTTCTATCAAAGAGAATACAGGACACATTCTGTTAGGTTTCTAATTGTTTCTACCATAAACCTCCACCACACTGAAATATGATCTCTAGTAATTTTTAATTTGAACTTCCTATACATAATCCATCTGACTAGATGGTCCTCAGCAAAAACCGTTAAAGCAATTTGTTTCACTTATGTAGAGGAATAAATCAGCACTTAATTAGCTGTGGTTTATTATTAACAGCACTGGTGAGCTGACCATATGCCATGACTTCATCCTCTCACACAGAAAAATGAGAATATACTGATTGTTTTTATTATGTCTTTCAACACTCAGCCAGGTTTCCAGTGAAATGAAGATGGAGAGTTTTGCAATGTTACTCAATGATAAATAATAATATGCTACAACTTTTTACACTGGCTTTTAGGATTCACCTTTATATATTCTTTTACTGGAAGCACTTACTAACATCTCTCACAGCTGAAGAAGATAAAAATAGACCTTAGATTGTTTCCAGGAGATATATTATATGTAGCATAGTACATTTCTTTGTGGACCTTCAAATGTACTGGCTTCAAAACATGGCACATGTTCGACTCCAGAATACTTGAGAAACAGTATGCATTTAATACAATAAATAAAGACCAGAAAGACACACCTTCCTAATTTTTTAGACCAAATTGAGGCCGTCCTGCAAATCCTTATGTAGTCAGTACAGTACCAAATAACACAGGGTTTGATCCTCTACCAGGACAGCCTTAAACTCTTTAGTAGACACAGGAACAAAATAAAACTTTCTTGGAAACATTACGGATTGATGAACTGCTTTGGAACAAATTCAGCTGCACAGACTTTCTCCACTCTGGATAGACCCAAAATGAAAAAAAGTCCTTTGAGATGCAGACTTATGAACCATGGTGGCAGACACAGACACAACTTCAATTCACCAAATAGCAGGTGGTTTATATTTGTCAAAACGGGAGCAGAGAGCCTTCAAATCCAAAGGCAGCTGTGCAGTTGTTACTTCTTTGGGTAAGGAAAAGACTGTCCTGGATCTGACATGTTTCTGGAGAGAGGTGAGGTTTGTCACCATGAGCCAATGAGTCCATTCTTAAATACCTTTAACCAAAGATCTGTCTGGATGGTCACACTCAGGGAGCTGTGGCCAATGACTTGGTGTCCAGGTAAACAATGGTGATGAAGGGCGTTCCTCCGTGGTTGGTGCTGTCAGCGACACGTATCCTCAGCAAGTTTGCCGATCACACCACGCTGTGGGGTGCGGTCACACACTGGGGGGAAGGGATGGCATCCCACGAGGACCTGGACAGGCTTGAGAGTCAGCCTGTGTAAACCTCAAGAAGGCCAAGTGTAAGGTCCCACACCTGGGCCTGAGCAATCCCAAGCACAAAGAGAGGCTGGGCATAGGATGGCCGGAGAGCAGCCCTGAGGAGAAGGAACTGGGGGTGTTGGTGAACGAGAAGCAACATGAGCCGGCCATGTGCGCCCCCATCCCAGAGAGCCCATCTTCATCCTGGGCTGCACTCAAAGCAGTGTGGGCAACAGGTGAAGGAGAGGATTCTCTCTGCTATGCTCTGGTGAGACCCCACCTGCAGCGTTGTGTCCAGATTTGTGGTTCCAACCTAAGAAGGACATGGGTCTGCTGAGGCAAGTCCAGAGTAGGCGACCAAGATGATCAGAGGCATGGAGCACTTCTCTTATTGAGACAGATTGAGAGAGTTGGGGCTCTTCAGCTTGGAGAAGAGAGCTGGGGAGAGCTTATAGCAGCCGTTCCATTACTTAAAGGGCTGGAGAGGGACTTTTTACAAGGGCATGGATTGACAAGACAAGGTGAAATGGCTTTATACTGAAAGAGGGCAGGTTTGCCTTAGGTAGAAATTTTTCCCTGTAAGGGTGGTGAGGCACTGGAATGGGTTGTCCAGAGGAACTGTGGATGGTTCATCCCTGGAAGTGTTCGAGGCCAGGCTAGATGATGGTCTGAGCAATCTGGTCTAGTGGAAGATATCCCTGTCCATGGCAGCAGGATTGGAACCAGATTATACTTAGGGTCCCTTCCAACCCAAACCTTTCATTGATTCAAAGCCGTGTGCAGACTTCAAGTGGAAATCTTGGACATGCTGAGGAGATGCACTGTGGCTGATGCCTTGGAGTGGCTACCTAGAACAGAGGCTAGACAAAGTTAAGAGAGTGAAGTGCATATTTATTAAAGGCCTTCAACAGGCACACCTTCGGCAGTCAAAAGCCTCCCAGAGGCTAAACCCAAGATTGACAATGGTCATGAGTTTTTCAGACAGAAATAAGTTTGGTCCATTTGCATATCAGGTCCATTTGCTCCAATTACAGCTTCAGGTAATGAAGTCATATTCTCTCAGTTCCCTCCCCACCCAGTTCAATTTTGTTTATTCTTTTCGGGGCCTAAGGCTGCAGTGTGTCCTTGAGTTTTAGGCCTAGAATTGTTTTGTCTGACCAAAATGTGAAGAAGAAATGTGAAGAAATGTGTCAACAGTAGTTGACACTTCAGAGTTTAGAGTTATGCACTAATGCAGTACAGGATTTGAAACATATAAAGGCTAAAATCTTAAGACATCATACCCATCAACTAAAAGGGTCAAGGAAATTAGCATACACTAATTCCACTGCAAGAGCCAAAATCAAGAGGAATGGGACCATGGTCTTTTCCACGAACACCTTCATGCTTCCCATCCCGCAGCACAGAGATGCTGTGCTGGCAGAAACTATGGCATCACTACTAGATCATTCCCTCTTTTGCCACCCAACAGTTTCTTAATCTCCTTACCTGATGTGTGTGTCGTGACTTAATCTCCCCCACATTTGAAATTGTGCTGAGACCCTGTGCTCTTTCCTCACAAGTGGAGGGCAATGACTTTGGTCGGCCTGACTCAGCACCCAAAGGAGTTACTCTCCTTGTTAATACAGGTGTGTGGGGGGAAATAAAGTAGACAAAAAATTAGGACTGTTTTTACAGCTAAGGCTCCTCCAGAGAACTGTTGATTTCTCCCTTTCTCTTCCTCCTTGAAACACCAGGCACTTTCTCACTGTCAGCTGACAGCCTCCTCAGAGGAGGCACCACTGAACTTTCTTGGTTGTTTCCAGATCTGAAGTGACCATGTTCTGTCTCCAGACAGGATTATCTGAATGAAAAATTCTCTGAGGAGAAATGAATGTACCAAATTCCCTCTTACTTTCTCAGGACTCTTAAACTCTCATGGTGCAGTACTATATTTTTAGTGTACCTGTGGTCACAGGCTGGTTTTAGTTATAGAGCACTGCAAAGGTGAGTGGCAAAGGGCTGTTCCAGGAACATAATGGAGACAGGAGATGAACAGGGATTTACAAGTACAGACAGTAACTGGTCATATGCTCCCCCACTTTTTTTTTTCCCCCATTCCTTCATTGTCATGCTCAGATCAGGGATATCTTAGTTCTTCTCATCCTTGGTAAAATAGAATTCAAATCAGCCCATGCAGCCAAGAAGCCTTGAACCAGACCTATTAATTGTAATCAGGATGTAGATGAAGAGTCACATGCATTGACATCCTTAATCAGTGTTACCTTCAGCCTGTTTGGTGTCACAAGTCATTCCTTTGAGGCTTCTATGGAGATTGAAGAACCATTTGCAACTTGCTTAATTGACTCTGGAAAAACTCTGCTGCCCCAGCAGCTCTAGTCTTGTGGCAAGGGGAGGAACAAGTTACAGATCACAGAAAGTTAGTCTTGTCTCTAGGCATGGCTTTATTTTCAGCAAGGAAGGGAAGAAGCCACACAAACTCATGGCCTGAGCAGCCACAGATCTGAACTTGAGGAAACTGGGAATCCATTAATCCTTTCAGTCTGCTGGAAAGATTTCACTTGAAAGAAGGCACAATCCAACACTTGTAAAATGCAATTTGAACAGTATTGTTCCTCCATGGACCTCAAAGGGCAAAGTGAATGGAAATGACACACAACACACCAAGGCAAGCACCGCAAATGTGGTGAGACTGAACAACAAAATGAAGCTCCACCATCACATGGCTTCCCTCAAGTCACCGCAGCTCCGGGAAAAGCATCCAGTTCCCTGGTCCAGCACAGCACTTGAGCACATGTGCAACTTGAAACTGAAAGCTACAGCACTGGTATAAGAGAGATAACATCACTTTAAATAGAATGCCACTTGGAGAATATCCTCATTTTTCTAAGCAATCTGGATGGAGGCTTTAGATGTCTGGCCTTTCATACCTGTTCTAATTACATTTCCTCTCAGTATAGGCATTATGACCCAGAGGCTGGATTTGTTCAGGAAAGGGGGAAAGCATCTATATTTGGCACAAAGCCTCATTAGCCAGTGTCAGGTGCATGTTTTTACTTTTTTTAATATCAGCTGAAAGGAAAGGAAAGGGTTGTTCCTTCCAAAAACTGTCCAATACTCGTTACTCTTAAATACTTGCTGATCTTGTGATCATCACATTCATCAGCTGCTGGATGTCATCTTATATTTTCCATGGCTTTTGGCACCTCTGTGTGGTATTACCGATTAATGGCAGCAGCATGTTGATCTCTAGCTGCCAAGTGCTGCTGGCGAGCACCCCAAATTTTCGGTGGTTCTTCACCCTGGCAGAAAGAATTGTTTCCAGTGTATTTCGGTCGTCCATGAGCAAGGGAAAAAGATACATGGGGATTTTTAACACATACATCTCTCGAAGTGATATATCAGCAGTGAAAAAGTGCCTGTGCCAGTTCCTCAGCTGGTGCAAATCACTCGATCATCAGAGAAGCCCACAAAGACTATGTGATTCATGGCAGCCTAAGACCTGGTCTTAATTTTCCTCATCCCTGCTTCCATGATTTACAATTATGCTGATCAATTGGCACAGGTTGTCAAATGCTATCAAGCTGATTGATATTGTAAACAAGGACTAAATGTGCACGAAATACAAAGACAGTAAAGAATCAGGCCCTGTGTGTTAATTAACAGCCCCCTGATTCCCATAGGATATGTAGCTCCTGTGTGAAATACACTTCCCATGAGCTGATATATTGTTCCTCACTTCCAAGAGCAACAGCTCTGTGTCAAATCTGCTCTTGCTGACAGCCCCAAGGGAGTTTGAGCTTGTTGCTCCTACTCTTAGCCCACAAACTTCCTCCTCACACCCCTGCCCACAAAACAATATTTCACAAGGATATCTTCCAAATCTTCCTGTAAATGCAACAGACTAAATCCTGCCCCCAGTTAAGCCTTTGCCAGTGTTTGTAACAAGATTTCACCTGCCTCTGTACAGAGAGCACACAGAGATGGTCTGGGGCATATCTTAGAAAAGCCCTGTGGTTTGTGAGAGCATCTGCCAGTCCAAAGAAAAACCACATCTGGCTTTAAAAATGCCTTACCCAGTGCAATTCACCGTGCCTACAATAAGGTCAGTGAAGGCGGAGATATGTACTCCAGAAGTTTATCTGATCCTTGGCAATCATGTATCCACTGATTCCTCTCCCGTTTCCTAATTATGTTCTGATCAACTTACTTGGGGCTTTTTTCCTCATACAGTAAAGCTTGCTGAAAGTGCCCCTGCTTCATGGACTTTTTTGAAATATGTCTTAGCTTCCAAGGGTAATGAACTCTTTTATAATAAATGCCTAGCTGTAATATGAACAATACTTGGCTTCCAGGAACTGCCTTATAATTACATGGCTCAGTATTGCATGTCAGAGGTTTGCTTCATCCTCAATATTTTATAAAGAAGTTCAGATTCTGGCAGTAAAAGTATTTAACCCAGACAACCTAGAACCCTGAGTATTATTTTGCAAAGTAGCCATCCAGCTACACTTTTGTACACCACCATTATCCCTGGTGCATATTCATACTCTTTGATACTCTCTAAATAGACACAACCACATGCTGTCCAGATGGAAACCTGGCTGCATCATTACGTTATATTGAAATAACCCAATACCACCTGTTTCTGCAGGGGTTTCTGCCAACATTTTCCCATAAAACATTTATTTTGATAATATTTTAGTTGGTCACCTCAGAAGGACACTTGAAGTTAAAGATTTACCATGTGTGCAGCCATGAGGAAAATCCTAAAAAAAAAAAAAAAAAAAAGAAAGCAACAAAGCTCAAGAGCTCAAGAATAGCTAATGCCTATTGTTTAAAAGGTGGATGTTCACCCAGGCACTAGGCATTAACACTTTGCAGAGACAAAATCAAACACAGGTTTTTGGCAGCGTACACCAAGTGAATTATCTTAACTATCTTGGTACTCACCTCTGAAATAACTAAAAAAACCTTTCACTCATGGAGTGGGGCTGATATACAATAACAGTAATGAAAACTCATTGAGGGTTTTTGTTGTTGTTTTTTATTAATCTGGATCTGTCATGTTATAAAACTCCCAGTCTCCTTTCTCTCCCCCTCTGCAGATAAAACAGCTTATCCTCAGTGAGTCTGTATAAATGAGAAAAGCCTTACAACTCCTAGCCCTCTTGAGATGTTTGAAGTACTTATTAGATACCTTCTTCAGCAGCAATAGGATTTTTTTATTTAGAATTTATACTTTTAGAGACATTTTCCTTAAAATAAAAAAACTTATCAAAAACATTTTATAAAAATTTTCCTAGCATGTCGTCACTCAGGTGACACCTTATACTCTTCAGTGTTGATCTCTATACAAAAGTCCAACTGGTAGCTGGACTTCACACAAATACTTTTTTCTCACATATAAATATTTTACTTGAAGAACAGCCAAGGTTTTTAACAATCCACTATTCCCAGTATATTTTCTGTGTATCAATTATTACTATTCAATTTTTAAAGCTGCTGTTCTCATAAGGGAGAGGTAACAATGCCATGCAAAGTGCCCAACAGAATCCCACAAATAAGTGAATCCCCCAGAAGTGTTTCTTGAAATACAGTAGCTCAAACATATATGAATTATTTGGCAAATATAGGCACATCAGTAGAAAAAAAAGGATGTAATCCAAAAACAAAATCCAGAAACAGAAAAAATGTTTACAAACTAAGGAGGAAGTCCCTAATTACAAGTGAGAATGTCTTCAGCTGTTAGAAAATTATCTTACAAGAGGGGGAAAACAGCTGAAAAAATAAAAATGTCATATTTTTTCTGCATATTTTGTTTGAATATATTTAAGATACCTCCAATTCTATTAACCTACAAAATTAACCAATAAAAATCCACCAGGGAAAAATAACAGTAATTATAAAAAAGAGAAGAAAAGAGTATATAAAACAGCTTCAAGTTCACTTGCTTGGATTTATTCTAAATATAGCCCTAGCCATTTTTATCAAGTCACAGAATACTTTTATAGCTTGTAAAAGAACAGTATGAGAATTGAAAGGAAAGGAAAGAGAAAGGGACCAGTCATAAGTTTAGCCCTGTTTTGTTCCTTTCTCCTTTTCATCTTCATTCCACGTTCTATTCCAAATAAAATCACCCATTTATAACCAAATCCCTGGCTGTTGGCATGAAAGTAATTTAAATTTTTGCCTATTTTTAAAAAGCCAACTTATAACCTGAAATCATTATAGTAATTGATTAAATATCACAAGCAAAGCAAAGTATCTATTTGACAGATTCTATTGACGGTCACATCCCTTCCCTGCAGACAGGTAGTTAGATAATTAAGCAATCCATTTCACTGCATATATGCTATACACAAAAGCAACTGGCACACAATGAATCTTGCTAAGCTTTTGTTCAACATATGAAATACTGGATAATCACCCTTTTTTATGAAAGCACTTGACCTTTAAATTGATACCCCTCCCCCCACAAAGATGGTAATCGCTACTCAAAGAGATATTGAATGCTCTGCAGCTAATCCAGAAGATCATTGCCCACTAGTCATTATTAGATTTTTTGAATCTAAAGGTGAGTATTTTATTATAACAAAGAGAAAAAGAAAATACTATTTAGGTTGCTGTGAATGCCTATACTCTCCTCTTTGTAAATCACAGTGACAGAGTTAAAGACTACCTGCAACATGAATATCATTTATGCATTTGATCCCTACTCAGAGAGCAGCTTTATAAGCTTTGAATGACTGAAAGCAAGATTATCAGTGACAGTGAATTTAAATATTACATATGTTTCATGTATCACAAGTTTTTTTCTCTAGTAGCTGATGAGTATTACATTCTTTTGTATAATACATTGGAAATATATTTCTGTTCCTCAGTTTAGGAAAAGTGAATCAAAAATGCTTAAATGGAATGGAGAAACTGCACAGCCTTCTGAAAAAAAAAAAAAGGGATGGAAAAAAGTGTTCTTTCCTTTTATTACATTTTAACTGTTCACCTGTTCACTTTTTACATGGCATCACTAATCATATGCTGCATCCCAGAAATTATATTTCAACTACAAGGACAACTATATGGTACAGCACTGGCTGGATGACCCTGCTCAGAAGGAAGTGGTTATTGGGTCATACTCTACCCAGAGTTCAGCGTAGGCTGGTTCACATCCTCACCAGTGACCAGGAAGAGAGGATGGAGAACACTCTCAGCAAGTATGCAATGACACCAGACTGGGGGATCTATTGCTACACCCCCTGCTTAGGGATGCCATTCAAGGGGACACCGATAGGCCAGAGGAAAGGGCACGTAGGGACTTTGTGAAATTCAGCAAGATCAAACACAAAGTCCTCCCCCAGGAAAGAAGCTCCAGGACACAGTACAGGCTTGGGACAGGCTGGGTCTGTAGAGAATGTGGCCAGTACGTGTTTCCCTCAATATATATATAACCAAGAGCAGATCGTAAACTGCCTTCTTACAGTAAAAAGCTTCTCTGAGGACAAAATTGAAAAATCTTTATGAAGAAGAAAAGCCACAGTAAGCTTTTACACTTGTTTATTCTAAGCCTTTTAAACTTCATGGCTATTTCAACAAGGTATGTGTGACAGATTACATAGTGGTTTTTTGCATTAGCAGTTACTTAGTATTATTTAATTCTCTTGGACTTGAAGCAAAAATAATTAGGAAATCCTTTCCATGTAAGTAGATAATCTAGATGGCCTTAAAGGTCTGGCCATCAGATTTGGTTATCTGATACTTTCAAGCAGTCCCTTTCCAGTCAAATGTTCCCAATATTTTTCACGACTATTTTACCAACATGGGTATCCAGACACGTATATGCCAGTCCAGCACAATTCAGTCTAACCTTCTCCCACATTTACATGTTAGACCGGATACCTGCCTAGCTGGTATGTGCAAATCACAATGCAGAGGACACAGGACATTCAAATTTGACTTGTTTTTTTCTCCAGCATATGTTTTGTTCCACTCCTCCAATAAGTTGCTTTTAGGATGTATTGAAACGCTCCCTGCCAGCACTTCTATTTTTGTTGGTGTAATGATGCCTTTTTGGGACTACCTAAAAACAGAGGCCAGGCAAAATAAGGGAATAAAAAGCGGTTATATTTATTGAAAGGTCTTCAGGTACATTTCAGGCAGATGAAGCCATGGGTTTTCATACTTTTATAAGTTTGGTCCATTTGAATATTGGGGGTTAATTTTCCAGTTACAGCTTCAGGTAATGAAGTCATTTACCCCAAGTTTGCTCCCCCCACAACTCACTCTTGTGTGTTGGTTTTGTATGGCCTGGTTTTTGGTAGCAGTGGGGGCCACAGGGGTGGCTCCTGTGAGAAGATGCTAGAAGGTTCCACCATGTCCAGCAGAACCAATCCCTGGTGGCTCTGAAGATGGACATGCCTCTGGCCAAGGCTGAGCCAAATACAGATGATGGTAACACCTCGGTGATAACATATTTAAGAAGAAAATCAAAACACCAGGGAGTACAGTTTTTTTCTATCCAGAGAAGAGGAGGAGGTGAGAATAGGTGAGGAAAACAGCATGCAGACACCAAGGTCAGTGGAGAAGGAGGGGCAGGAGGTGTTCCAGGCACCAGAGCTGAGTTTCCCTGCAGGCCATGGTGAGGACCATGATGAAACAGCTGTGCCCCTGCAGCCCCTGGGGATCCACGGGGGATGCAGAGATCCACCCGCAGCCCTGGGGATCCACGGGGGATGCAGAGATCCACCCGCAGCCCTGGGGATCCACGGGGGATGCAGAGATCCACCCGCAGCCCTGGGGATCCACGGGGGATGCAGAAATCCACCCGCAGCCCATGGGGGAGATGCCCATGCCGGAGCATCCAGAGTGGATGCCTGGAGGAGGAGGCTGTGATCCAGTGGGAGACCCGGTGGAGAGAGAGGGGCCCTGCTGCCAGGCTGGAGCAGCCTGTCCTTGGAGGGCTGCAGCCCGTGGAAGAGTGACCCACGCCGCAGCAGTTTTGGGAGGGCTGTGTGCCCGTGGGAGGGACCCACGCTGCAGCAGGTGCGGTACGGCTGCTGCCCATGAGAGTGGAGCCACACTGGAGAAGTTCACACAGAACTGTCTCCCATGGGAGGGACCCCATGTTCTCACAGGGGAAGGACTTCTCTCCCTGAGCAGCGGAAGAAAATTTCAGTGATGAACTGACCCAAAAATCCCATGCCCTATTCTCCCTGCACTTTTAGTGGGAAGGAGGGAGAAGCTGGAGGAAGAAAAAGTTTTTAAGGGCTTATTTTTACTTCTCATTATCCTCCTCTGATTTTGTTAGTAATAAACTCACTTTGTATCTCTAAGATGAGCCTGTTTTGCCCTTGGAGTGTTTTCTCCCAGTCCTTACCTCACTTCATGAACCCTTTGTTCACATTTTCTCTCCCCTGTCCAGCTCTGGAGGCGAGTGATTGGCAGGTGCCTGGCATCTGGCCAGAGTCTAACCATGACATTGTGTGAAAGAAAAAAGAAGGAGAATCTGAAACAAGATTTTTATTAATTAATTCCTACAACAAATGATTCTGTGGTTAATCATTTTATCCATAATATTTAATTTACCCTTAATTATTTCTTTCACTCTTAAACTGCCTTTCCTTAGACCCCACCTGAACTCCCTGAAGTCAGACCCCTTCCAGCCCATATCAACAAATATAAGTGGAGTTGTGCACACTGAAAACAAGAAATGCAGGTGTGCAAATAGTCACAATAAGAAGCACTCCTTAAATTATTCTGAGGGAGCTATTCTGATGCTGAATGCACTCAAAAACATGGGAGTCTTTTTCTACTTAAGAAAATCAGTAGCATTGGAGATAATAATGATGTTTTAAATGAGAACTACATATATCTGTGAATACATCAAGGATGTTTGGGGTTTTTTAAGTGTACCTCTATCAACTGAAATATAAAACTACATATCTATGGTAGGCAGTCATGTGAAATGCAGTCATTTCATCTTCTAAATACTGAAAGAGTCACTAAAATTGCTATACCATGATAATTCATCAGGTTATTCAGATATTTGTAGGAAAAAGAATTTAAACACAGTGATATTTTGATATTAAAATATTTTAAATTTAATTGAAATTAATAGAGGGAACCAAATCAAATAAAATCCTAATATAAATCCTGATATCACTGTTGCTTTGTTTTAAAATCAGATCTTCTGTGCCAGATATTTGCCTGTATCTGCAGAAGGACTGATGGTGCTGTTAAGGGGAGGTTTGCCAATTTTAAGGAATCAAGTCTTGCACTCCAGATGTGCCAAACACTTCCATTTTCTTCCTACATCTAATTCACTATTCAATAAAAAAAAATGTCTTCCATAAAAACTACTCCCAAAACCTTCATACCCTCAATACTTATCTTTGGGTGGGATTAATTCTTTTTTTGGAGTTGCTGCTACTCTTTGCACTGACTAGAAAGAGTCAAACCAAATTGCATAGACAGCTTTTAAATAGCTAAACCTGGAACAATAAATCCCATCCAGAATTGAGGAAAAGGTCAAATCCAACTAGTGACCAAGGACAGCAGCATCACCACTACAAATAAACACATTTAAAAAAAATATGTATGTACAAACAGAGAACGTCACTGTGCACTCTGCTTATCCAGCCCCGAGGCTTCTCTATTTTAGCATTTAAACCCAAAATGGATCGCTGCAGGAAATCTTACTTTTGTAGTTGGACAACAGAGGAAAAGAGCAAGGAGATGTTTTCAAAGGCAAAACCAGGAGTTAAACAGTTGTTTTTTTTTCCACTAACTTCCAACAAGAGCAGAGCTTCTCAGTGGGACTGAGAAAGGCTTGACTGGAGACGTCCAACAGTGTGACTGCAGGGCCCAGTCCCCCACAACACACATGCACAAAAAAAGCAGCAGAGCTCAAGGGCATCCCTGTCCTTCTCTGGACAATAGTGAGCAAGTGATTCTTTTTAAATCCCTCTCAAAGGAGTCTGCCAAAGGAAATGTCTGAGACAGAGCAAAAAAATAAACTAGTTCTTCCCTTGTTTACCAGAACATCGTCTTGCATCCCTCTCCACACCCTCCTTATTTGGTTACTTTTCTCATAATTATATTGGGAATTTTAATTCCAAACCATGGAAAATCTGAAGATATGTCTGTGTGCATATGTGCAACGTTTGTACATCCAGTCCTGTACCAAAAACCCAGCCAATGCCATGTCATGATTAAGAGTTATCAAAAGGTACAGCTGCTTCAGTGGTAAATAATGCTGATAACCTACAACCCTACTGCTGATAAAAATAATTTCCCTGGCTCCAGTGATCCAGTCCATAATTCCTTGCAGGACAACAGCAATTAAGAAACAAAAGTAAAAATCATAGAGGATGCTAAAACAGTTTTAGAAGCCTGAGGAAAACAGAAGTGGCAATCTCATGTGTCTTCTCACCATCAGATTAATCAAACTTGGTAAAAAATCCAGTTATAGAAACATGACTCTTACATTATGCTTTTGGGATATAAACCTTCCCACAGAAGAAGCTGAATGAAGTCCAGAGCAGCCTATTATTATTATTGTTGTTGTTGTTGTTGTTAATAATAATAATTTTGGTCAATATTATGTTTTTCTACTGCCTGAGCTGACTATGCCATTGTCCAAGTCAGTGCCATTCACAGAATGTGGGTAGGCACAGTGGGATGTAGGACTCAGTGCCCCACCCAGAACAGATGATGTTCAGGGACACTGAGTAAAGGCTAATGCAATAAACAGGAGGCAAAAGACAGCTGAGCAAAAGCAACTGAAACGTGTGGCATCTAAAAAAGAGGCAGAGTAGGACTGTTAAAGGCAGAGTATAACTAGTATATCATGGTTTGAAAACTGTTTCTTGTTTGCGATCTCACCGGTGATGTTAATGCAGTAATGTCAATAAAAGAGTCATTAGGCATTGCCGACTGAAAGTGCACAGCCGTGTGTTCTGCTTCTGACAAGGCATTTGCAGTTGAAGAAAGTCCTTTCCTGCTACATACACAGTCCCTGGCTGTACATGGGAAAGCGGCCACACAGGACCCAATTTGCATTGCCTTTTTTAAAGTATTTTACTGATAACATTTTCTAGGGCCTGATCTAGCCTCTAAATATGCAGTAGGTAATTACCAAAAGATACTGGAAAATAGAAGAATGTTTTTATAAATGTGTTTTCATAAATCAAAGCATACTCTAAAAATCTTGGTCCTTTAGCAATGGTTTTCAATGAAAAGCCAAGGCTTCCCCAGGTGTCAGTACATTGATATGTGTTGAATTTTGACTGACATTACTACGTACATATGAACAGAGATACTTAAGAGAGTCCCGTTTCTGACTCTATTTTGTTTTCTGGACGGGAATAAATTCTTCCCTTAGTGATGCTGGGGTAACACTGAAGTGCCTCGGTCAGCTACAATGGGCACATATTGTTGTCATTATCAGTACAATGCAGGGAAAATTTATGGTGAAATGCTAGAGAATTTATTAGTTTATTTATTGGTGTGCTACCTAGGGGACCTAAGAGTATGGAGTCAACACCTTTCCATAACAGCAGGGTGAACAAAGAAATTCCTGGTTGTTAAACAGCCCCTATCTGTAATAGCAGACTAAAACAATCTCTCAAGTATATGTATTCCTTGATCCAAAAAGACACTTTACACATCCTATGAATCAATTGTCTTCACTCTCCAAACACAAAAGACGGTGTCCTACACTCATTTACAGTAGCATAAATCCACAATAACGCCACCAAGTCACTTGAGGTGCTCCACATTTACACTGATGTGAGTGAGAGCATTTGGCACTCAGTAACTATGGTTATAGATCCTCAGTTGCTGGAGATCATCACAGTTCTTTCAAGTCAATGCCTCTGAAATTAATGTAGTTATGCTGATTTACACCAGGTGAGGATCTGCCTTGTGGTTTCTGGCTTTAAATTATCTTCCTGTCAGCCATCTCATTGCAAAATGGTTTCAATAGACAACTCCTAGCCAGAATTTCCTCTGCTATTTATAGGATTATTTCAAGAGTTTCTACGATAATCCCCATATTTCCATCTTTATATCAGAGCCTTTTTCAGGATTGTATTACAGCCAAACTATTCACATATCCAGATGACACCACTCCTTCCTCCTCTTTTCCCTTCCCTATTTGGGGTGATTATACAGAGGGGAAATATGTCTCATGGTCAGATCTTCAGCTGGCATAAATCAGCATAAAATTGACACTAGTGATTTACATCATTTAGCAATATAGGAGAAAACAGAAAGAGAAAAAAAAATTTGTTTTTACCAATGCAGTTTAAAATTAGTAGCAGGTCTTTAATATTTAAGGAATACTAAAATGTAACCCATATGTATACCTCTGATGTGTGTTTTATGGGTTCAGCTAGGCATCATTTACAGCTTGAAATGACAAAGCTTCTTGCTGTTTTGTTCCGTAAAATCCTCAGTAATTCTGTCCTTAAATACTCCATACTTATTCAACATACTTCACCTCAAGAGTACTTAAAACACCACAAAGGGCTTTCACAAACAAAACCTGTTCTCTTGACTTCACATGTTCTTTTCATCCAGCTAAATGTTAAATTGAACCTGTTGAAACAGGTCAGATTTAACAGAGTTTAAGCATGCTATACGAAAGTGCCACAGGGGATCTATAGACTTCAATTGTCATTGACATTCCATAAACCTTACAGTAAATAATTTACCATACAATTTGCCATTGATCCACAATTTGCCATTGATCCATACAGATTTCTCTTATCTGTAATTTCCCGGTATCTGTCTCCACTTAGAAGTACTTTTATTTCTCTTTTTGAGAGCTGGATTTCCTCTTACACTACACCCTTGTAAACTTGCAGATAGCTGCCCACCTCTGATACTCTACACAAAGGTCTTAATTAATAAACCAATACAGATCAAAAAAGAGCTGAACACACAGCAGAGAGAGTTGAAAAATAGATTTCCCTGCAGGGACAGACTCAGAGTCTGCAAAGCCCTTCTGAGAATCAAAGCAATCTGCATCACAAACACATTTTCCCAGTACAGAAGTGCTTGCAGGGACTGGCAGTTTCTACAAGTATATAAGTAAAAACAAAAGAGGTAAAGCAGACTGTTGTGATTTCCACTTGTTAGACTTGATGTCCTGATACAGTCTTCTGAGGGAGATCTGATAGCCAGTGGCAGAGACTACATATGTAGGAGAAGCTGCACATTACTGAGGGCAATATTGAATACAGGCTCTTCAATCTAGCTCTCACAGGTTGACAAATGAAAGTCTTTCCCCCTCCATCACCACCCACACACTTTTTTTCCCCAGGGCCAAAAGGGTTGGAGTAACATTAGGCACTCCTGGCCTGGAAATTAGTTGTTACGTGTTTGTGGGGGTGAGGGGTTGGCAGAAGGGCAGATCTTATTTCAAATAAATGTTTCCTCCTTTCATTTCCCTTCACCTTCCACATGAGATAGCAAAAGGATATCAGTATTCAATGTCGATGTCAAGGATTTAATTTTGTACAGTTTATACTGCTTGAAATCATATTATTGCTTTACCTTTATGGAGATGAATCCAAATTGGAAACAGAGAAACTGGAGGAACCGTGTGGATGCCGGACTCACAACTGCAGGCATTTAAGTGAAAATAGCACATTTTCACACTCTCAGGTTCTTATTCAGCTAAGGAGTAGTGAGTCAGTACATGCATAAGTCCAGTGACACTGACAAGCAATGGCTACTAAATTCCTATAGGAAAGGTAACCATCTTCCATCTTTCTGCCACTCCATCACAGGTGTAAATTCATTTCACTTCACGGGATAAAAGTCACTCATTCTGTTGACCTGACTGGAGTTAGACCAGGAATAATTTGACTATAAATAAGGAATGACACACAGTAGGGTTATTTCAGGGTGTAACTTCTGGCTATGATTGGTTTTTAAAAAATCTGTAAGATTAGTCAATAACAACATTAAATTCAATCTCATTTCAGCTAAAGTAATGACACACAACACTGTATAAGATGTATGTACTTCGTTTACAAGCTGCCAGTCCGTAGATACTGTCATGTAGCTAGACCCCTAATTTAGCTAATGGGATGTTAAAGATCCAATAAGGAAGATGGGCAAGACAGAGGGTAATATTAGTATGCTGCTTTCTGAAGTGTTTCAGTCAAAACAGCTAGCCAGGGAAGAGATCCCCAAGAATCCCTGTGAATTACAACAAATTTTGCTTGGTAAGAGTCTCGGCTGGAATTTGTGAAATGTATCTAATTTTGATATAACTGAAAACACTGGAGATAAAATCTCGTTCCCACTTAAGCTAAACAGACCTGGCATCAACGGAGTGAAGACTTCGTTTCATGATTAAAACCGGAGGTAAACCAGTAAGCAATTCTGTTAAAATCCCATTCATAAATTTCAAGAATCAAGTAAAAACTTTCCTTTCTCTTAATCTAGAGCTATTCCTTGGAAATACACATTCAAATGGCTATGACTAGGTAGTATAAGAATTCATTTTCTATCACTGAGTGCATAATTCTTGATAAATATTAAATCTAAGTTTTAAGCTGGCTGTTTCTCCCTACCAGTGACAAAAAGCTGTCTGCAAGTGTTCAGTTCCTGCCACTTATTCTGGCAGGAGGCAACTGCAGATGAGAAGTACAAGGCATTCTTTCTGCTCTCTTACTGAATAAGCAGGTAAGCACCTTAATACAAAAGCTAAATCTAAATTAGATACTCAGAACTGACCTCTCCATTCATTAAACATGGAGCCTGGGTCAATGAGCATTTCACTTTTGGTACCACAGGATTTCTGCAGGAGCTTAAGGAAAATTTATTCTGCTATTATTTGCTGTACAGAAAAAGGGTTGTCGACAGAACAGCAGCTGAAGTGAATTGTGAAATTTATGCTCCAAATTTTTAAACTAGATGCGCAAATGCATTTTAAGTAGAGTAATTCATTCTTCAACAGACGCACACAGAGATAACACTGAACAGGAGTTAAATACGTTCAACAGCTTTCACACTCAAAACATTTAGAAGACTATTTGCATCACCTATTACAAGTGCACAGTAGAGATCACAGTCCCCAAGGCTGAACACAATCCTTCATGACCAGACTGATCTTCACTATTATCAGCAAACTTAAAAATTTCAGTCCTTGTGCCTCAGGTGTGCCAGGATTCAGCAGGCTGCAGCATAAATCCTCCTTTTTTCTCAACTTTTCACACTCGTAGATTTAGCAGCAATGAGCTCCCAAAACGTGTATTACTTGATTGGGATTCTTTTGTCTCAGATTAGAGGCCTGCATTACTGAAAGATTAGTAGGTTGCACCCAAGTTAAGGAAATGGGTCCATTACTTCTGGACAAGCATTTACATCTGTCTGTGAGGATACAGGATTCTCATTAGGCAGGCTTTGAGATAAGCACTGAAATTACTTCTGACTTCAAATTCACCCCCATGAACGATTTAGCCAAGATCACCCCATCATATGCAACTCCTCAGGCTACTCCATTGCCTGTTCCTAGTGATAAGATAATGTGTGATCAAATGTGCCGGTAATGACTTCCCTCAAACTTTCTAACCACTTATGTAATTGAGAAATGCACAGAAAATTTGCTAATTATGTAAATCCAAACTTTATTACCAATGTTCCTGTCAGAAAAAACCACAATAATCCCACAATAACCACTGAAATATCCAAAGAAAACTATACCAAAAGGCACTGCCATTCTAGCAAAAGATTAAGAATTTCAGATTAAAAGACTGAACTATGTGCAAATATAATGATCTGAAGAAGCAAAACTGAAACTAGAAGGAATTCCTGTTATTTTACACTGGCATAGACATTAACACCAGAAGCATGCAGACACTAAGAAAACATACCCCAAATAGCAGGGTTTGATAGAAATTAATTACGGTTAAGGCTTCTGGAAACTTGAAGTAAAAGGTATTCCTGTACCAATATGGAAAATGCTATGAAAAACTAAATAAATACAACACCTGAAAAACCAGTTTGTCCCCACAAAGTGCCCAGAGGGATGTAAACATAAATAATCCCAGCCCGACTGCTTTGTAAATGAAGAGGTTGAGGGTCTCTAATTCCCACAGGAAGCAAAACCTGAGGGATACAACAGCTCTACACTAGCCAGAGGAGTGGGATGGCTCAAACATCACCAGTTTCTACAGACTATTTGTTAATCCTAATTACATTTGGGTTTCTCTTGTGAATGTGTCTTCTGGACAGCTAAAAAAGGTGTCTTTGTGAATGTCTGGTGCTTGAACTTGATGTCCAGAGTGTATCAGCCAGTGCTGCAGCTCTCATGACATCACTACAAGAACTTGCATAAAAACTGCATTACAAAGCAATTAAAGTATTCCTGCAAAGAAGGAATGGCACTGACATGCTAAGAAAAAGAATTTCTAAGTAGGACTGGTCAGGAAATATTTTTTGTTCCAGTGCATATTTTTCTTTTTCTTTATTCCTTTTTAATTTTCCATGGAAAAGTGACAGCCCACATGTTGAATTATTTTTCATTTGGGTTTTTGTTTTTCAACACTGATTTGATGAAAAGCCTTTTTCATTAAAGAAGACATGTCAGCTTTCTTGAAAAAAAAAAGAAAAATTCAACTTGGGAGAAGTATTTTTTAACATAATGCTATCTTGTGATCATTGTAATATCTGATTACAAGTCTAAAGTAATCAAACTGCCATGGCATACATCTCAAATAATACAAATGAATACACAGAGTATTTTGTCTTTCACAGATATTACTGCAAATAGTACTCAATCATTCAAATGCGGGTGCAACGTGAGCACAAAAGCAGATTTTTGGCTGCTATCAATCAGTACAATTTCAGTAAAGCTTATGGAGCTACACACGTTTAGACTAGATTAAAATCTGCCCTCAATGTTGAACACAGACAAATCAAAATATGTGCTTTTTTAATTCAGTTCCCCTGAAGAGAAAAAGTATTTCCTCCCTTTGATCCTATTAAGTAAATGTGGTCCAAAAGAACAGAATATTACATTCTTCAGCAGAAAGTTTCACCGATTAAATAGCACTGGAGTCAGAGCTGAAACTCTCACTGACTTTGCCACTCCAAAGTGGCCGTTTTTAACCTTTTAGAGTATCTGCTCAGTTGCTGCATCAATATGTGCTTTCTGACCCCTACAGAATGTAGCCAAAAGAGAAGAAAACAAAATAAACTGAGCACAGGCTGAAACAAAAGGCAGTTAAACCCTCACTTTTCGATTCTTGGTGTTACTGGGCTGGTCCGGAAATGAAAGCATTGGTACAGGAATTAAAGGGGTGAATATACAGGGAGAGGGGTCAAGGTTTGAGTGGCTTCCTCTTCCTCGGCACTGGAAAGCCAGGACAACCATGTATCACTGATCCAGCTCCAGATGCTGGGTAAGTGGCTGGTAATGGATGGAAAGAGATGATAAAATAGCGTTTCCTAGCAAGAAACCAGAGAAAATACCACAAAATCATTATTATTTTGGGTGATCCAGAGATGTATTTCATAGAAAAACTTCCAAGTGAAGGAAAATTGCCTTCTTATAGTCCAGTTATTTAAAGTACTTGCAATCAAACACAAGATTGGGAAGCTTCAGGAAAGGTTAATGTTATAAGTCAACCACAAAAAAATTCACAAATGCACACACAAACACCCATAAATAAAACATACTTAATGCCATAAAAAAAAAAAAGAAAAAAATATATCCTTATCTAGGATAAAATTATTCTCATAAATCTATGGGAACAAAGTCAAATCATGAAAATGACTGGAGGAAATATAAAATACATTCATGCTGTATCACACACACCTGCTGACCAGAGACTCAGACACCCAAGTTCACGAGTTTTAATCATTTCCTTGGCTCCCCACAGTGGGGCTGAGTAGAACAGACAGCTGTCAGCAGGTAAATGAGAGCTACACAACCCAGCCTGACACAGCCACCACAGTTCCCTCCTGCTCAGGCAGAAAAAGCCTCTTCCTCAACACGCTCCCTTGCAAAATTTATCCACATCCTAACTCCTGGAGCTGCAACGAGCCTGCATCATTTTCCATTACTCCTTTCCAGTATCAGACACACAGCTGGCTTTGCAGGACCCTCCTACCCGGGACCTCGGAGCAGGGCTGGAATCCCAAAGGAGCAGGTGGTAAACAGGATGCAACACAGGACTGTGGGACCTGCACAAGGCAAACCCAATCATCTCACGTTGGCTCCCAGTTTACTATTTGACACTTCAATGTCATTCCTCTTGAGCCTTTCAGAAAAACTTCCATTCTGGACTTCGTTCTTTTACTTTGAAATCATCCTGGGCTCATACCTCACCAACTTTTTCTTTTCTTTTCACACTCTCTTTTTCCATTCTCTCCCTTGGGAAGACCAGGAGCAAGTCCTCCTTCCTCTCCATCCCATCAGGTTCATATAGCCCATCCAAAAGTGAGGAGATGACATGCTGCCCACATGTCTAACACAGGGGCTTTGTATAGCTGCCCAACAGCTGTCCACTGTCCAAGCAGCAAGATTTATATGAAATATGTTTAAAATATGCTGATATATACTGAAATAACACCCAGAGGATACTTTGGGATATAATATTAAATAAGAGAACTCTCTCTCTATTAACATAAACTAATGTTCCCCATCTTTAGAACTTGTCCATTTCTTTAGTAATAGTGTCCCACTACACCTTCTCCTTGGTTTTGCAGAACAGCAGGAAATGCTTGTACCATAAACCATAGTGGAAAATCACTTTATGGACATCACAGATCGCAGTGGAGACATCAACAGCAAAATACTGATTTATCATTATATTTGGTCAGAGAGAGGGTTAGTTTTGAAAGGAGAAAAAAAGCAATCTTGGACAGGAACCACTAGTATAGGTGGTTCAAATCTTTGCACTGCTACAGTTGACCAAAACGTGCCTCAGAAAAGTAACTTAATCACCCCCCTGTCTCAGTCACCCTGCTGTTACATGGAGATAACAATCCCTCCTATTTCTGATCTTGGAGACTTCCAAATGCTGCTATAATAAAGCCCAGACAGCCTCTTGTGAGTATCCTGACTCATGTCCATACTGTAACCTATTTTCCCCTGTGAGACGCCTTGGCACTCTGGCAGACCTTGTCTTCAAAACACAGACCTGAAAAGTTCATCTAGATATGAACTTCCAAACTGCAACAGTTATTGCTTATTTAAAGAGGGTTCTTACTGCACATTACTGGGATGCATATTCCAAAACAAGCTCTGCTGAAAATCCCCATTGCTAAAAGCAATATCGAATTCTGTTACATGAAGGTTTACTAGCTATAAAAATTTGGCAAAATAAACATAGACATCTCTATAATCAGGATTTTTTCTTTCTTCCCTGCTTGCTCTGGTTTTCTGTGTAAAAGCAATTATGGAGTAGAAGTCTCAGTGATGATTTTACTGATCAGCTGGAGAAATTTAGATAAATTTGGCTTTTCATGGACTGCAGCTGTTGTTCTTTTTCAGTGCCTTAATGCAATTAATCATTCCAATGTGTTGGCTTAGGAATGCTACTCCAGTTTTCCTCTACCTTCTGTCATTAATCCTAACAGTATGAATCCAATTGCAAACGTTTGTTTCTTCTATAGCATCCCACTTTTCTCCCCTCTAGTGGCTGCAGTGGTAGGGAGTTCTGATATGGAATCAGCTGCCATCTCTCTGCAGCCTTCACATGCTTTCTGTAACAAACTGAAGATTTTTCACAATCTTGGCCGAAAGGCTTCTGGGATGAACAGTGCCAAGGCAGGGCATCCAACTCACACAGACACATTGACTACGTGTTGTGAATGACCCACAATAGAAGGAAAGAGAGCAAATCCAAACCTGGCAATAAAAGTCATCCTCCCTCCCAAACCCCCCCCCAAAAAAATCAGCAAAACCCAAGCAAAAAACAACAGTAAAATTTTAAAGCTCAATTAGAGAAGAGTGGCCTGAGAGTCAAAAGCTAGGAAATGAAATAGAATTTTAATGAACTTGTTACTAATCGAGGGTATTAAGGAGGAAAAGTATCTGGTAAAATGGCACTGCCTGATCCAAATTCAGCAATAACTCATTATTAAAGATTATATCTAATGACCATCTAGACAAACCTATAAGGAATAAAAGCAAAGGCCCAACGCCTCCAAGAGAGTTTCTGTTACTATTTTATTTCCTGTTATGTGATTCATTACGTGGGTCACTATGGGTCATTGCATGGTTTCATATCCATTTGAGAACTCCAGTTATCATTCTCAGTACTCCGTTTCTTGATGTGAAGAAAATGGGCTTTATTTTCTTTTCTGCAAAACCTGATAGTTACAACTGGTTGTTTACAAAATCTTCACAGATTTGTGTGTAATCACGAGCCAAATATTTGTGGCTTTTCTAAAACACTAGTCTAATATCCCCCAACCTGTAATCCCCACACATTAGCTAAAATTTTTATCTTCTCTAAGCAAAATTTGTGTCTACATTGTGCACAGAAATATCTTGAAGACCGTGCTTCTAGCCTCCAAGTCCTTCCAAGTTTCCCCACGAGAGGGAGAACAAGCCTTAAATGATTTTTCAAATTTCAAAATTCAAGTCTAGATTTGGATTTTGAAAGAACTTCATGTAGATTTAAAAATAGCTTAAAAACTTTTTTACTCATTATCTTAACAAACTCACACACTAATTCCCAAGAAGAAGAAATACAGACATGCTTAAAAAAGGCTGTTCTCAAGCCCAGGCAGATGCAGAAGGAAAGGGAAATTTCATTGGAAATTCTGAGGTTTTTTGAGCAGTTATGAAAGCAGAAATTCAGATAATTTGGATCAGATTCAGATAAAAATTAATTAGGTGAGCTGGAGCACAGGAAAGAAAACTCTCTTAGCATAAGGGGGTGATAGGAAGGAAAGCTTCCCAGCTTTAACAGAGCCTGGTATAGGAAGTCCACCTTCCAATCTATTCAATCCAGCGGAAGCCAAGCAGCAGGTGTGTGAACAACTGAGTGCTCAACATGGAGCACTGAACTCTTTCAGGATTCTCCTTCACCTTCCTTGTGCCTTTGATGATCCTTGTGGGTCCCTTACAACTCAGGGTGTTCTGTGATTTTATAAATGAGTCCATTCCAGGAAGCCTAGATATAATATGGTTTTAAATATTTAACTCCACAGGTTCTCATGGGTTTCACTTTTGGACTAGAGCTGCATATTAGCATGAGCTACTTTATTCTCCGAATTATAATAAATAAATAAATAAATATCTGCGAGCAACAGAATGTATGAAATCTGGTTTTCTCTGGGTTTGTTTATCATGGTAAGGTTTCATTGTGTTTTGAAATATATATGCTCTAATAAAAGTTCCTTCCAGTTTGGGGTATTCTTAAAGGTTTTTTCATGTGGAGCCTCTGGGATTTCACACAGTGTGAGCTCAAAACCACAGCTTTTTCCCCAGTGGAAACACATATAAGGTCTCTCTCCTCTACCTCGCTGCCTATTTTTTACAAGACATGTTGAAATAATGTAACTTCAAGACCTCTTTCTGCCACATTTAACTGATATTGCCTACTAGGCTTTTAATTGGAGAACAGAAAGAGGTACATGTTCTGAGACAGCTAGTCTTGGATCTTCGAGTCAGGACCAAGCTGTACTCAGAGGCTGGCACACTCCAGAATGGCTTTCCTGAAGGGTCACTGAGCAAGACAAACTGGTTGTGGATCAGAGACCATGGCTTCACCCACTGCACTCCACTAACACTGAGACAGGCCCTGGAGAAAGCATGAATCCTGTGAAAACAGTCCAGAGTAAACTGTGTTTGCTCAGTCCTCCATCAGCTGAAATATCTCGCTCCCACCACAAAGACTGCAGCAAGTGCACACACAAGGGTCATGGCCCAGCTCACAGCTGGCAAGCTATTGCTCTCTACTTGTGCTCAAAAGCCAGCCTTCCCTTTGAAAACAAAAGCTGCAGCTTCACAGAAAAACTGAAATCTATCAGTGGGACTTTTGCCCAGGCAAGGATTGCAGGCTTGGTCTGTGCCCTGAAGGTGAGTGATCCTACACCAGCTCCCTTCCAGCATTCCTGTTTTCAAGGCACAGGACTATGAAATGTGAAAACAAACCCTTGCAGCTGCTTTCTTCATGTCTCCACTGCAGCTGTGGGGAGTGGCTTTTCAGCTCTGTGTTGCTCTAAAAGCACTTCACAAGGAGGCCAACAGCAACTATGTGCACTTTTGTTCATTTGAAATGTTCCCAGTGGCGTTGTCCAATCATCGGCTGAGGAGGTGCGTACACTGTCAGTCAGACTGTGCCTTCTGAGCCTAGTCTTCAGTCCAAGTAGGATGCCTTTCTCCCATGTGGTCCGATCCTAAATTCCAGATGCTATTTTTCCTTTTAATTAGTGTAAAATATTTCTAACACTTGTTATTGAAAAATCTGTACCTACAGGTTGGGGTTAAGTTAGACCACTGTTATGTGTACAAAGGAAAGGACTGATCACTGCCTGCAAGAATTCAGCAATAGAGAAAAGCTTCAGCTGTAGGATTATATGTCATTTACACACTGTTCAAGACCTTATTTATGTCACCACTGACATAAACGGCCAAAACATACATAAATACCAATAGAATAGGAATCAGTCACATGAAGCTCTTCCAGACAGATTCTTAAATGATGGATGGTGTCACTGGGACATTCTGGGGATAATGATTTCTCCAAGTCCTGGTGTTAGCCTATGTCTCCTCAGAATACAGAAAATCCAACTACCAAACAACAGTAGACTTATGCAGTAATAGAGATTATGGTCAACATTAATTCTGAACTTGCTTTTTGGTTTCAGAACTCACTCAAAACATTAATTAAGAATAAAATAATGAGGGAGACAGCCTCAATCAGCATGGAAGCCAATACTAACCAAGGATCTTCAAAACATTGCCAAAACAAACCTTTCTGTGGCCAGAGAAGAAAGTTATCGAGTATATTTGATACGTGTGATAACCTCCCCAAACAACAGGACAAGAATGCATTGCCAAGGGTATTTTTATTCCCAGATGCAGGGCAATTGAAATATGCAACCTCTCTTCAGCAGCCACTGGGAAGTGTTCATTCAAATGACTGTCTAAAACTAGATAGTTGCAATGTTTTCTTCACAAGGGCCATTCTTTTTATTACCAACAGCCTGAGTTTATTCTTCCTGTCTAAACTAGTTCTGACCATCCAGTCAGGGTTCAGAGCTCGACAATCAAATCCAAACACAGGTCAAAAAAAGCTACTCATCAGAGTAGAGATATTTTGAACACAGCTCAGGATTTACGTCGTTATATCATTAGATAAGTGTTTATAAGCAAGGAGCACACTTGCAATTGTTAGGACCAACTAAGAAATAGGAAGGGATTATTAAATCAAATAATTTACTAGAAAAAAATTAATTGATTGAGCATCTCTGATAATGACAAAGATGACCTTTGCCCCTTCTCAGGTGGATTTGATTTTTAAACCCTAAATAAAGACTGCTTCAGGTTTAGCAGCTAGGAAATAGAAGCACAAAGTCTGGAAACTTATAACCATTCTTTGTTTCTGACTTGCTCCTTATTTCTAGACAGACACTGGTCCTGTGTACGTGTAACCAGCTACACAGCCGATGGAGCAATGATTATCCACCCCAGGGACAGGAGTGAGATTTACCTTGTTAGTGTATGGAGGTTGCTATGGGGAGAACTTGGCGTTAGCATGAGCAAAAACCACGGCAGTTTACTGTATTTAAAAAATACCTTTCGGTTTCTAAATTACTGAATAGAGTAAATAGTTCAGTGCTGCTTTAGATGTCTCTGCCAACAACTCAGTGCGGCTTGATTCTTATCATCAACTTGTCTTCATCATGCAGAATAGAGTTCTGTAAACAAAGGCAGGAAGGAGTATGCAGAGGCTATTAGGAGAACAGTTTACTGCCTCCTTGGTCATGAAAAAGGTGCCTGGAAAACACATTTTGTCTGTTCCAAACTCTCTTAGGGTTAACTCATTGTTTGTTTCCCTAAGAAGAGATCTCAATACACCTCAGCCAACACGATGCTTATGAGATGTTCATTTGAGCATCCTCCATTCAAGATCTGTTGAAGTTCCTTGCACACTATGGTCATATAGGTAGACTACATGTAGATCCTGAATGAACGACTTGATTTTGGGTTTCATGTTTAATTTTAATTTCTGACAGAAAGGAAAGCAAAGAAAGTCAGATAGTAAAACTCTTGTATGTGAGAAAACAGCTATTTTTTTTGTGAGAACAGTGAACCTCTACCTACTAAATACAACAGAAAAAGTCCAAAAACAGTGAGGAGCAAAGGGCACAGCACTGTGACTAGCTCTAATGCTCCTCTAGGGATTGACCACGCATGTAGGACTTCAGTAGTTCTACTAGGAAACATGGACATAAAGCGCACAGTTACGTATTTTATCTTTCTGAGGACTCTAAAGGATAGTAATGCACACAAATTAGATTCTTTCCTCTTTTTTCAGATTAAAAAAAAAAACAAACAACAAATCTACCCCATTTCTATTGTAAGCCATCATGTCTCCCTTTTTCTCTCTTGTTCATTTTCCCTTTACATGAAAAAAGCACATGGAATACACAGGTCTGGTGGTGGGTTGCAAAACCTTCTGAATCGAGAGTCTAGTTTAAGATTCTCCTTTCCACCAACTCTCATATTTAGCATGATGACATGAAGCAGAAGGAGATGGGCCACATTTGAGCAATGCTCAAGGTTTAATGCATATACTTCAGAAGCCCACACCCAAAGGAAGGAAAAAAATAAAACAAGGAAAAGAAAACAGACAGGACCTCATGAGAGCTCAGAAGTAAACAAAATGGAGGTGAGGGTTTACAGATACTTTAATGCAGTATAGGTTGGCACTGCAAAGCCATGTCCTGTATCAGTACAGTCTGCCTTGATTTAAAAGCAGGCAATGTTCACATTGCCAGAGCAGAAAATGTTCTTTTTCATGGGAAAAGTGATTGTTGATGCTGGCAATTGACTGAGGCTTACAGCCAAGGGTTTAACATGGCAGCATTCTTTTGCCTTAAGTGGATTCTTGGACCCCTACTCTGTTGCAAAAGAGGTCCGTGTGGAATATGTGCTCTCCAGCCTAAAAATTGAGCTCTCCTCCCTCCTGTATCACAGAAATTACCACAGACTCTTCCTTAGCTGGTCTACTAGCTGGGCTACAGCACAGGCCCCTATCAGAATTTGATCACCTGAAATGAAAGTGTTAACACATACTTGGAAGAAAGGCTTGTATTTTGTTATCTTTTTCAAAGTGAATTCTTAGTTATGAACCGATTGTTTTACAGAGAAGGAAAAGGCCACTTGGCCTAATAAACTTTCTCTGCTTTGAGGTTAGCTGGACACCACCTCCTTCAATCCCCCGCTTTCTGTAGAAATAAAATATGTCTCCTTTTCTCCTGAACTCATTTATAAAAGCTTGATTTAAGGACCTAACTTGGCAACATGTTCCATATGTCTGTTATTCTTGGAGCATGCAGGCAGTGGTCCAAACACAGAGCTTGTGTGATGGGCACAACCCTCCCTGCCTGCTATAGGAGTTGTACACCTTTTGCCTGGGTTTAATTTGCTCCAGCTTGCCCACGGTTGCAGAAGCGGGCTGGGATGAGGAAAGTTGAGTTGCATTCCCAGCTCTGCCAGAGGTTTGCCACAAGACCTAAGGGAAAACAACCTCTTGGCTTTATTCTGCCTCAGTTTACACAGGCTCTAGAGCTACTCATCTCCTCCAAGGGAGCTCTGTGAAGCTGAATTAATAATGGCAACAACTAAGCCCTCCAGAAGACAGGCAAGAAATACCAAGCATACTGTAAGCCAAGGGGCATTTAAAAATCAGGGCAGCTACATAAAAAACTCTGCCTTGCAGAGATTTATTAGGAAGGGAGGATATTTAAAATCAGATTAAGTTTTGGACCAAATTCTGCAGACTCGACTTTTACAAGCACAAACTGTTTCAATGAAATCCAGGAGAATACTAACACAAATAAGAATATGGCCTGCATGGCATGCATGAAGGTGCCTTCAGGGGCAGGCTCTGCATGACTGCTCCTGACTACCTAGAATGCAATTACAGAAATCAAATCGGTAGAATCAGATCCTGAGAAGAAAACTGGGTAGCAGTGTGTTTACTGGTACCTTTTTGGTTCTCTGATTAATGCAGAAAGCAGAGCAGCTAAAAACTCTACTGCCAGGAATTTCAGAGTCTGACAGGACTGATCCTTTTCCCCAGCTTATCAATTCAGATGACACTCTCTTAAAAAGGATTTTATGTAGAAAAATGAGACTGGTTTGACACTGCAATTATACCAGAGCCTGCTCCTTTTTCACTAACACTGTGAGACATCTCAGATGTGCCCACCAAGACAGGAGCAACTGTACAAAGCAATTCCCCTCCTGGTGACCCCACTGTTAGACAGGCCTGTGACCACCTTTAACAGAGCCATCAATGACGTGTGCCATTACCTTGAAACACGTAAAATCACCACTATGGCTAAACATCACACTTTGAACATGGGGTCAGGCCCCGACTCTCATACTTCACAAATGGTTAAAAGCATGAAAAAAAAAGATGAATAGTTTTGCCCAGCTACAAATTTGCTTTTTAGCCCCCCAAATAAGAGAAAGAATGCTTGCCCAGGTCCAGCACTACTCTGCTTTGCACACTGTCTCCCCTTGCAGGGGGACCACATCCATCATTCCAGCTTGGTTTGACAGCACCCTGCCTCAGGTGCTGGGATTGCTCTTGTCTAACTCGCAGCACGGGCGAGTAGTAAAATGGTGTTTGGACAACACAGTCCCTCTCACTGTCACGATTATTCACAGTGTGGTGAAGTCAAACCCATTGTGAACAGACTAAAAGTCATTTCAACTGTCAGCAGGAGGATTTACACAACTTGTTTCTTTCTCTCAAAGAGTGACTGCAGGGTAAAAACAGCTGTTCAGCCAGTAGCAGCATTAGCTGTTTTCAAACAGAGCAAGATGGGGAAAAGGAGGGGTTAAAGGAAAAGAAGTCCTATACAGCATTTCTTTTAGGTGAAGCCAAAGAGATATTTACTGTAAATCCAAGAGACCAGCTTCCCCATTTTTTTTTCTTGCACTCCTCTGCTGCCAGAACTCCATTCCCACAGGTGGCAGGTATTGGACCCTGCACACCTCCAGCAGTTGCAGCAGCCCATCACTGGCGGTCTCAGACTGCCCTCTACAGTCTGCTCAACCATCCAGCTATGCAGCTGATCTTCAAGCTAAAGGCCTGCTAAATCTGTCAGAACTTGTGACTTATTAAAGATACCAGAGTGTCACATATCAGGCAGATAAGCCAGTAATACAGAGCCATCCACTCAGGAAAACGGATGGCTCAGAGAGCGTCACTCCGCTAGGACTTCTCCAGTACAAGAGATGATCTTGTGATCATTATTCATTACCATTTCTTCCACTGACACATTCCTTCTTCATCCTTAGAAAAGCTGGGGAAAAGAGTGTAGATCACGGCTGACCTCGGCAAAGAAAAATGCCCTGAGAAGAAACGAGTCGCCTCCTCACCACTCACTCCCACACCTGCACCCTTCCAACATGTCTTTTCCCTGCCTGCCTTGGACACAAGCACAGCTCATATTTTTCGTGCAAGTGTTTCTTCTGTCCCTAATTACACACCCAGATACCTTCAGGATAAACTTGGTGTTTAAGATATGGCAAATGTTTGCCTTGACCTTTAACACAGATGGCTTTGAAAAGATATTACCATGTCCCCTGATATTCACTCCCCACGCTTGCTTTTTGCAGTATCAGGTTATTGCTAGGTAGCACAGAGGGATGGTGGCAGATAAGAGAGGAAAGATGCCCGATGACTTTTCATTTTTGAGAAGAAGGGGAAAAGACCACATATCCTGCAACACAAATTTATTGCAGGCAGCAAAATGCCCCCTAATTGGCACTCATGGAAATTTAGTGAGAAGAAAATCCTGTAAAACCAAGCCCAGATACCACAGGCCATAAGCAAAAGAAGAAAAAAAAAAAAACAAAAACAAAACGACAACACGTGTGTGCATTTATGTGTGTATAAATATACACACCATGTCTTCGTTAAACTCAGATAAAGTTTGTACACCTTCCCCATCGTGGTTGGCAAGAGCTTGTGTCCCAGAAGAATGACTTTAATCTCATTTCAGACTCAATAATATAGTGCCAGATGTTCTTGGAAATCTATTTTGCCCCTGTACATTGCACAATTAACCTTTCAGTTTCCCAGAGATCAAATTAGAGCTGTGGAAATGCTTCCAAAGCCCTCTCTTAATGAGAGAAGCATGGGATGTTTGAACCAGCTACCGAGCCATTTTCCTAGCCCTCTGCTCCTTTCGACATGCCAGGAAGGATGTCAGGTCAGCTAGAGATGCCATTGTTTCACTTGCAGGGGGAAAAATATAAATAGTCCAGGCAAAAAGTATTTTATCAAGTTTCTGAGGTCAGAGCTTGATAAGAAATACAACTTAAAGGATTACATTTCCTTTGATTACAGAAATTTCCTACAAATTATGGATATATTTTTCCAGGAATAGAAAACACAGCATTTCACCCAGAGACAAAGATGCTGGTAAGCCCCTGGCCAAAAAATTGACAACTGATCCAACAAGCAGATTTCTCTGTCTGCACAAATCTCTGCTGATACCATGTCACAGAGACATGACAGTGCTGGACTGGTCCTAAGACCAGGGTGCCTAAGTTGGGACAAGTCATTTATCACATCTTGGGCCCATCCTAGGGGCAGAGATGCAGCTTCTCACCTGTCCAGTTAACTCAGCATCCATTCAGAGCCCGAGTGGACTTTGGGCTAGCTGAATTTTTGATTCAGCTTTGGTTGAAGCTTTGATTTCTGTTTTACCCAGGCCTTATTCAGCTCTAGAGTCACCTAGGTGCTTTTGCATCCTTTTTGAGCATGAAATTACAAGGAAGCTGCTAGAAATGATAAATGTAAATGAGTTCAAAATTAAGTAGAACTATTTTTCCTATAGTGCCCAGAAGGAAACATTGAACCTGAGATAGAAGAGATTTAAAAGACCCCTAACAATTACTTCTTAGGCAACCCAACACATTAAATCTCTCCATCATCTCCTTAATTCCATCCTCTGGCATTTGCAGTCAGCCACAGGAAAAGCTAGAAAGCAAACAGAAAAGTAGCTGTAGCTCAAGAGCACATAAAAAGTTGCTAGGTCTCAGGGTTTTATTTACTCACAGGTACTGACAGGATGTTATCCCTGTATCTTGAGACAAGGAAAAGTGTTTGCTTTAGCAAATAGCTGCTGGTACTGAAATATTGACATAGCAGAACCTCAGTGTTTAAATTCACTATAGGACACATCAATAGAATATGATCTGTGCATTAAGAATAAAGAGAGAATTTTAAATTTAGCTCAAACCCAAAGTGAATTAGATAAAATAAAAGCGTTTGAGTAGGAGAAAACTTTAACTTTTCAATTACAAGATGGCTTTCAGGCATGTGTGCTCCTGTTTATTTATGAAGCTGCTACTATTGTTTTAATGTAAACAGGATTCAAAGTCCATTGGCAGCTAGAAGGGGCCAGTTGAAATGATTTGAAAGAAAGCTCCTTAAAAAAGTGCAGTTCTATTCATGGAAGCAGTTCCTGCATCATGACTGAAGTGCTGTGGAAAAAATAAACAAATGTTTTTATTACAAGATGATAAAAGGGCTTGAATAGAAAAGCTGGCCAGATATGAAAACAAACTTTCACATATAAGGGCTTTTGATACACATGGTTTACTCTGATGACAACAGGCCACGCTGAGAAGCGCTGAAAGCTTATTAATATTATACAAAAGAGTTTTGTTTATCATTTGCTGGCCTGCATGGGAGTTGCAACAAGCAAGCAGCAACATGGCTAGCGTCCTGTCTTTAGAGCTGCATAACAAGGCAAGAGTTAGAAAATACTGCTGGAGTGACCCATTGAAATAAAGCTCTCTTTCAAAGTCAAAGGAATAATGCTGCTAATGATACAAACACAGCTCAGAGGTTTGACACTTTGAAGGTTCAGCTCATCAGCACTCAAGAGAGTGAATTTTAATTTCAACCCCAGAGGAAACGCTGCATTTCCCAGTTCAGAGCCCCAGCTGTATTGGTTTGCTGCTCAACACACCTCTTCTCCCCCTCATGCTCCTGTGGC
This sequence comes from Picathartes gymnocephalus, assembly GCA_013390045.1. Lineage (NCBI taxonomy): Eukaryota > Metazoa > Chordata > Aves > Passeriformes > Picathartidae > Picathartes > Picathartes gymnocephalus. Next base: position 42,935 of record WEKY01003008.1, on the reverse strand, counting down.
AGAATTTAGTATCAAGTGATTCTCGTTTGAGAAATCAGGGAGCTCAGTTTAAACTGAATGAGAACGGAGCCACTGCAGGGAGGACATAACATGAGCTTCTCATGTCCAAACGGGAAAGAGGATGTCAGATACATCCCAGCCACATATATCCCAGCCTGAGGATGTCATGGGCTAAAATCCCAAGTGGGTACAAGAAAGGATGGTACCCTGGTGGATGCCCTCCTAGCTCTGGCCTCAGGCTTGTTTTCATCCGTTTTCTATAAATACAATTTGCAGGAAGGGATAACAGTTCTGTTTCTATTAAAAATAAACCCCACAACAATAATTTCTAGAATCAAGGGCTTCGGTTTGCATTTTGGTTACTGAAAAATACTATTAATCATACCCTACAAACTGTTTAGTTCCTATGGGAGAATGACACCAGCCTAGACACTGCAGTGCCCACTGCAAAACTCAAAGCCACTTGAAATTAATCTCCATTTATATTTGATAAAGCACTCAATAAGGAATAGGAAACCTTCTGTCAACTAGAGCATTGGTGATAAAGTACAACTTTACTTCCCTGTACCTTTCCCAGATGCAGAGTATTCAACCAAGCATTGGAAATCTTCAGACTGGTACCCATACTGCTTACGGTCAGACAAGTAGGAAGGATCTTCACTGCCCCTCTTTTTTGTCTGTTAGAGAGGATCCCCAGTTTAGGGCTTTTAGAGCACTTTCCTGAGCTGAAGGTCTCACAATGTTTAGTCACGGACTATTAGTCGCAGCAACAATTT
>WEKY01003008.1:31950-42040 GCA_013390045.1 Picathartes gymnocephalus | reverse complement strand
CGGTGCGGGGTGGATCGGGGGTACGCGAAAACAGCAAGTAAAAACAATCTTCAAAGAGTCACTGTTTTCACTAAAAGCTTTGTGTTCCATTTTTTTTTTCAGAAAACCTTCAAAAAGTCTGCCTAATACAAAACATCTTGGCCAGACTCCTGGCAGGTTTGCCACCTAATTCTGCCACAGGTATCAGAAGGACCACCAGCTGAAGCCAGCCTATGAAACACCTCCCAGATAAAGCACTGGAACCCTGAGCAGGCACCTGCCTGAGGCCACACTACCAGCCAGTGCCATCCAAGCCACCATTCAGGAGCTTGGATCCACATCTCAGGAGCAGCCAAGACGGCTACAGTGTGAAAACCAAGCAGTTCTTGTTCAAATAAGAGCTGAGACATGGCAGAACACTAGCTGGCTCTCACAAAGCATATCTGTTCACAGCCTATAAAATTATGCTGATCTGTGACTAATGGGAGATTCTTTTGCTAAATATGATAAATATGTCAACTTTTAAGAATATTAAACCCATTTCAAAAGGAGAGGAGGACAACAAATACTTGAAAAATAAGGAAAATGGCAATAATCTGTGCAAGATGTGAAATAGTGCTGTGTCTCTGGACACTGCTACATCCTGTCACGTAAGAGGCCAAAGTGGCTCATGAAGGGGGTCTTCTACCCAAAACTGCCCTGCCAGGGAAGCCATGTGTCTATATGTCTTCCAGCTGGCACAGACATAGCAATAAGGTGAGCAGGAGAGATTCAGACCTTACCATGAAGGTGGTGGGGCTAATTAACTGAAGATGCACAGCTATGAATAATATGGGAATCATTATTCAGAAATGCCATGACACTAAGATTGGGTAGATTGTTCAGGAGAGCTGAGATACTTTCAATAAGGGCTGGAACCAAAATATGCTGCTATTTAACAAAAAGATTTCTATTACTTCCAGTGAACACCAGGTCAGCTAAAGGAAAGTGTTCATTAGTAAATAAAATGCAGGCAAGTTTAATTACAAGATTTCCCCATCTGATTGAGAAATATATGTTTGTACAAGGATCCAAGACACCTGACAGACTCCTCCTATACTAGGATTGTCTCAGCATATGATGGTGGTTTTCAAAGCTATTAAAAAAATTTTGAACAAACACTGTCAGTTTGATAGACTCCTTCAACTAAGAAATGTGAGTTCTTTTGAGAAATCTCAGCCTGAACAGGTCAGATCCAACACAGGCAGTGTATACAGTGGAGATATATTTGCAGATACATTCACAGTACAACAGGAAAGCCCCATGATCTTTCTCCTTACAAAGGAAATTATTAAAATATGGAACTAATTAGTTCTATGTAAATCATATAAAACCTTAAAGAATAGTCTAGAGAAAAAAAAAAAAAGGAGGGAAAAGAACTCCCATTTACACATGCTTCAGTCCTAGGGCCACTGAAGTGACATTAAGTTTTATCTGTCTGAAAGGGATGGGGCCATCCACTGCAGCAGCTATTGTTGGTAGTAAAGTTTTAAAGCAGTGCAGCTAAATTTGCCAAGATCCAGCTTCTAGACCTATACATCTCAGAGCTGCTACCTGTCCTTAATTAACAATTAAGAATTGTAATTTACAATTTCACTGCATGAATTACACCTCTTTATCTGTCCACAGATGGATTACACAGGCATCACTCAACATTACAATTATTTATATCCTGATAATTCAAACAGTTTCCATCAAGATCCCTGACTGCAGCTGGTTAGTAGTACATCTCTATAAGTGTTTGACATTGGAAGTCTGACGAATTTTGACTGGATGCAAATACTCAGATTAAATATCTGAAGTTTTCTCCCTCTGAATAACTTTTGATAAACATTTTGATTTGCTGTTTCTGGGAATATTTAGCCAAGTTCATCTCCTGGTAGGAACAATCATGTGAATGATTATAAAAAGGACATAAACTAATGTAATTTGAGACTTCATATAAGTATTTGTAGATTTTTCATCTGAGTTTATGATATTCCTAAGAATGTTATTATTTGCCCTTGTTTGATTATGAAGTTCTGCAACCTCAGAGGAAAAGGAAATAGGGAATAAAACGTTTGTATCGACTACATTCAATAAACTAGCAGACTCAACTGGTATTTTATCAACTTTCTGTTGAAATTTTTCTCTTTGTTTTTCACAATGTCAACTGAAAACAAACTGTAACTTCCTAAGGAATAAACAAAAGTACAATCCACTCTTGGTTATCCACAGACGAAGTCTCCAGGCAGGGGCCATGAGAGTAGAGATGCTGCAGGTTGTTCCTCAGGAGCTGAAATCAGTCTGGAAGCTCTCTTTCTGCTCACTTACAGCCAGGCTATGCAAATTTACCAGCTCAGGCCAATCCTGCAGGACCTTCTGCAGTTTATTTGGATGATACTCCTTTTCGCAGTTACATTATTGCACCAAGTAAGTGCTGATAGTTAAAGCTGCAGATACATCACAGAATCACAGAATCACCAGGTTGGAAGAGACATTTAAGATCATCAAGTCCAACCCATGCCCTAACGCCACCTCAACTAAACCACAACACTAAGTGCCACATTCAATCTTTTTTGAAACACAGCCAGGAATGGCTCCACCACCTCCCCAGGCAGATGATTCCAGTACATTATCACTCTTTCAGTAAAAAACTTTTTCCTAACATCCAACCTAAATTTCCCTTGGCGCAGTTTGAGACTGTGTCCTCTGGTTCTGTCAGTTGCTGCCTGAAGAAAGAGACCAACCCCCACCTGACTACAGCCACCTTTCAGGGAGTTGTAGACAGTGATAAGGTCACCTCTGAGTCTCCTTTCCTCCAGGCTAAACATCCCCAGCTCCCTCAGTCGTTCCTCACGGGGCTTGTGCTCCAAGCCCCTCACCAGCCTTGCTGCCTCCTCTGGACGCGCTCAAGCGTCTCAAGGTCCTTCCTGAACTGAGGGGCCCAGAACTGGACACAGCACTCCAGGTGTGGCTTCATCAGTGCCGAGTACAGGGGGAGAATGACCTCCCTGTGTATATATATAAATATATTGCATTGGGCAGCTTTTCTTTATGTAGGTTATTCCAGCTCTTTCCTGCCCATTGCTCCTACTAACCAGGAGTTGAGCACACCTTCCTGAAAACTTCATACATTGCTTGAATTTACAAACAAAGAAACTAACCATAAAGATTCAAGCCATGCTGCCAAGAGCATCCTAGACCAGAATCTCAAGGATAGACCCAGAAGAAGACCATGACGCTGTTCTTGTTAATCGTGGTTGGAGAACCCTGCCGAGGCTCCAGCTGCACAAGCAAGCACAATCTCTTCACACGTGACCTGAGTGCAATGTAAGGCCCAGAAGAAAAACTGGCTCCTACAGGAACACAGTTGAGGTCAGGTAGTTTTGTCTGCCATAAAAGTCATTAATCTGGCCTTTCAGTATGGTCTATGCTCAAAGGACAAGTCTGGAAGCCCATCCTTTTACAAATTTCTACTCCTTTCCAAAGAACATCTTGAATGTTTGTTACACTTCCTTTGTATTTGTCCTGGGATGGCAGTTTACCAAATTCTCATCCATTTCCTGAATAAGAGCATCCACTTCCTAATCAAGAGAAATGCAGTTTCTCATTCTCAGCAAAACACAAAGAGTCACAATTCAGGACAACAGAGTAATTTTTTTTTTTTTTTCTTTTAGCATAAATCCTGTAGATTTTATTCTGACCTGAAACAGCACTATTCTTGCCATTGTTTCTACTTCAATTAGCACCTGAGCTTGATATTCACAGAAAGAAACCAGAGTCCAGATACTCACTCAGTGTAAATTTGTAAAATTGCAACAATACAGCACGAGTGTTGTCAATTTACAGTGACAAGGGATGGCCCAGTATTTCCCAGCTACTTAATTGGAAGTAGAAGGGCAACACAGCCCCTTAGAGCTGGGAAGAGGAGTCAAAAGTTTGCATGATTCTTGACCCCTTCATCAAGCCAACGTTACAGCATGGCTGGCTGGCTTTCAGAAACTACCGTGGTGCTTCATGGCGCATCCCTCTCTGCCACAGTGAGCTGCACAAACAAGGCTCCTCTTGAACATCAGGCACTGCATCAGCTTCTGGGACTCAACTGAGAATTTGGCAAAGCTTGGCACATACTTGGCCTATCCACACTCTGGCATATCCAAACGCCATGGACAAACACAATACAAAGCCTCTGCCTAAGGCCAACCTAAAACTGGTGCCTGAAAAGGGGCTTATGCCTGAGACATTTTGACAGTTCAGACTCTACAGAGAGTTAATGTAGAACTGTAAGTTCATTAAGAATTATTGGCTGTATTAGGGAATATGAAGAGATTTTTGTTACCTCCAAATTAAAACAGTAAAAGAGATTTAACAATTAAATCTTCTTTCACTGTAGGTTTATATAAATCAAAAGCAATGCCCAGACTTCCCATCAAGACCTACGGGTACTATCAGTTCATGTTTCAAGTAATGACTGCAGAACAGGAATCTCCTTCAACTTAAAAACACAAAATGTTGAGTATTCACTCTCTGAAAATACACAAGGCCCCTTAAGATGAACCATATGAAAGCTGAGCTACAGTCATTGCTGAAAACATAGGCCATTATATTTGGCAATATATTAGGAAAATTCTCGCTTCCTTGTCAAAAAGGACATAACCTTACCTGTGCCTTGACATTGGCGTAACCTTTGCTTGACATTTTAACCCGGCAGTAGCCAAGGGCAACACATGAGCTTTAAGAAACTCCATCTTTCAGAGCTTGAACAACACACTGGACTTCTCGTAAGACTTCAGCTGCACATTGTTAATAATACCATCTTTGCATATGCCATTATTGAGACTGCAGAATACTCAATTAGCTCCTTTTTTCCCCTTTTCTTTAATAGCATTACAGTATGATTAGTAACACAGACATCCCCACTGGCTGCATAGGTTCCACTTATGCCACTCGAAAACCAGAAAATTTGCAACATAAAATCTGGCATTTTGCCAGATTTCTACAGGGCATTAGTAACAAACTGGTGAAGCTCATTTAAAAAAGAGAGAGAGAAACCTATAACCATTAAAAGTCCATTAAGCAGCATGTCATTTTGTAAAGCTAAATAGCCCACAGTAATCAAAAGCATATGAACCCCAGCTGGGTTACCCAGCAAATTGTTTCAGTTTAGGGGGAAGAATGCATCAAGGAAGATTATTCCTAGGACTGGGTTGATTTTTCTCCTTCAGTTGTTGGCTCCATGTCCCATTATAAATTACAGTGATTGATGCACCTTGCAGACAAAGGTGAAGAGTGACCAGAATAGCCAGAACATCTGCTCGATGCAAGACAGCGCTAGTGCAGAACGTCTGCAGAAAGTTATGTCACTTATGGTTACCCCACTGCCAGACAGCTACACTAGAAGCAACTTCTTTGCCATTTGCTTCATCACCTAAGCTGCACAAGGGCTATGAATTGGCTTTTCCCATCCCTGCCGCCTGAAGAAAATGAGAGAAGTCATTTTCATCACAGTTTGTTGTGAAGAAATCATTCACTACTGGGTTGTCAACCAAGGAAAACAAAACAACACCAAACAAAACAGAGGACGAGTCTCTAGTGATTTTAACTACCTCTTCCAGTGCAGAGATAGAGCCACATTTTCCCTTAATCTTTGAGCAATACCTGTAACTTTCTGCTTGGAGCAAGACAGCAGAGAAAGCAATATAATACCATGACCTAGACATCCATGTTTGCCTACTCTGTACCTGATTTCCTTTGGTGCCTGTGTATCTTTCAAAAACCAGTCCCTGGGTCTCAATTCAGCAAGGCATGGCAGCAGGCACCTAGGCACAAGCATATTCCAGTGAGACTGCTTATGTTCTTAATGCAATATCATCGAATAGCTTGCTGAAGTGGGACTGCAAGGTGTCCCTGCTTCAAATTATATAACATAAATAACTCCTTGCTACATCTTTTAAAGCCAGGTGACTGCCCAAAGCAAAAGAGAAGAAACAAATCTATAAAACGACACAGTTCTGACACATCTTCCATTTTCACAGGAGCAATGTGAAAAAAAAATCTCAAGTTTTTTCTCAGCATTTTTAACACCGACGGTTTTTCAAAGCCACCTCATTCTACATTGTTGGGGGATACAAGGTGATTAAAAGCCTCGTTGAATTGAAAACTCCAGTTGAACGGGCTGAGTGCACAAGAACAGCACATGACATCCTTAAATACCTTCCGGAGCAATGGGACCTTTGATCTATGCCAGGAACTCACATTTCTAACTCTCCTGGAAGAGGCAGAAGTTTGGAAACTGTTACTTTATGGAAAGTTGTCTGTCTTGGGGTGATTCATAATATTGTATCCCATATTCAACTGTGCCCTAAAAATTGTTATTGTATCTTTGAGGCCCTGCAGCCAGGGACCCTTGGGGGTGGGGTTGCTTTGCACTGGCATTTTAAAAACTTCGCACCCAGGTTTTTTCACGGCTATCACAGCATGGTATTTGTTTTGCTGGCTGCTTGGTCTTTGCTCAGGCCAGGACATTTTCTGCCTTCTTGTCTCAATCCAAGACATCCATGAAAAGCTTAAAGCCAAAACTGCAGCCTCTCCATTCCAGAGAGTCATGGCGACCTTGGAAATGTTTACAAGATAAATTTTTAGGGCACCCAAAGGGCCTGCAGTCATCCAATGGCTGAAATGCATCATCTCCATCTAAAGATGAAGCTGAGGATCTGTAAATCTGCAGCCTTTTGGTAAAGAAGCATATGCAGGCATATGCAGCCCTTTAAACAGTGTGTTTAATTTCACTAGACATCTCCATCAGATTGCTGAAGAAGACCTTGAGATGGTACACAGCTTAACTGAAAATACTAAAGCATAGCACTAAATCATCCGAGTGCTTAAAATTTTCCAGTGCACTTCCCATTGCAAGTAACAGAAAATAAATGGAAAAACCAAATAATGTTCTAAGATATTGAGACTCAAATTACATCTGTTTCAACTGCTGGATGTGACCATTGCAATGCATACAGAGATAATGTTCCTCAAATAATGTGCTCATATTAACATTGGACCATGTTTTAGAATTGACCAGATATAAAGCCACACAAGATTTGCTTACTTTATTCTTTGTGGTCTGATAGAGTACAAAGACCTGACAGAACAGAAGTTTTTCCTATTCAAAGAAAAGGCACACTCTGTTTAGAGGTGGTCATTTTCAATCAGATGTTTCTAGACGTCTACTGGAGTGGATACATGAGTGCCTACTCCTGCTTTGTAAAGAAAGCACAAAACTAAACTCTTTCGCCAATGTCTTGAAACACCTATTCAATGCTTGAACAAAAACCAGTGTTAGAAACAACCCTGTCTTTGATTTTTGTTTCGCAAAATCAACCCCTGACAAAACAAATGGCCCCTTCAGCATCACTGCTGCTTTGTCTCCTGTGAATGACAGCCCTGCACCCATCCTCAGTGCCCTCACCACCAAAATAGCCCCCACTTCAGCGCCCCCAGCAACATACACGGCTCCTTGGAGGCACCCTGTCTGCCAGGCAGGGGGAACGCAGTGCATGCCATGCGGCTGCTGCTTTTACCTTGGCCAGGAGGGTTTCTCTTCACCCACTCAAGCTGTCACCAAAATCCTGAACGCCCCAGTCCCTGTAAGGGCTCTGCCCCTGTGTCAAATTAGTGCAGCAGTAAGTTCAAAAGTTATTTGTGAGGGACTTGCATGCAGACAGTTGGCAGGACTGCTCAATTGCAAATCCTATTTTCTTAATAAAACAGAACAACAGAAGTATCCTGTATTCTGGCCTACAGAATGTGAAGCTTTACAGTCTGTTTTATTAGCTATTGAGACAGACAGTAACCAAGATACAAAACCTGCAATGAATGATCCTGAACTGCTTAAAAGACCATTGTAGGAAGCACACACATTATGCATGTATATCTGAATAATCCAGATTTTTTGCATCTGCTAGGCTGCAATGGGACTATGAGTCCCCTTATAGTAACTTGACATGACATACAGACAAGCAAAAAAAAAAAAAAAATATTTTAAATCAATAGAATGGGTGTAATTTAGGCAGGAATAACTGCATGCAAAAATAAAGTGGTGGCCAACTGTTGGGTAGCATATCTTCAGAGATGCACTAGAGGACATGCTAATGCTCCTGGGAAAAAGGGAATACTTTATATTTGGATTAAGTACACAGAAATATATCTTCTAAGATACCTGAAACAATGTTTCTATATCCATAGAGATCTTATATCTACAGCTAGATCTTAGCAGCATACTGCGTCCACTTTTGAACCCTGAATCTAAAGAAAGTTGTAGATCAAATGGACAGATCAGCATGCATTTGGGATTATTTAGTCTAAAGTGCATAAAATTCAATGAGGATGGGAAAACATTTTAAAGTCCATGGTATGTTACTGTAAAGAAGAAGGAGTCATTTTTCACTGTATCTTTGGAGCTAGGAAACAACCTTATACTGCAGGAAGAAAATTCCAGGCTGGGCTTGACAGTAATAAGGATAGCAAAGTGCAAGAGCAGGAACCCCAAGAAAGCTGCAGGGCAGCTGCTCCTGGAGATCTTTCAAGAAGAGGTCAGACAGACATGCCAGATGTCACACAGTTTTCCATCCTGCTCTGAGGTAAGGAGACTCATAGACAATTTCCTGAACTGCTGCCCACCACTACTTACCAGTTTAGCCTGCAATCATTCAGAGAAAATGAACACAGAAAATGCTTTTGAAATATTCTTTCCTCCTTCCCCACAATATATCACATGAAGTGGCTTTCAACTTTAATCCAAGTGTTGGCCAAAATTTAAGATTTTACTTAAACTGAACTGACTCTCATCCTCCTTCCACAGGATGAAGCCAAGTCAGTTTGTGGTATAAAACAAATGCTAGAGCCAAATTAGGCCTCCAGCACACAGATTCTAGATCTGCAAACGTGATGCAAGTCCATGCATAAATCATTCTGTTGGACTTGCTGAAAGGCATTGGTATCTTTGCAAGACTGGGGACATGATTTCTGCTTCCTCTAACAGCACACAAATGGGTTCCCCAAGCTCATTTGAACTCTGTACATAATCAGGATGTAGCCCACTGCTCCATTGGTTTGTGAGTTTTATGTTCCATAGTTGAATTTATCCCCATGGGGTTGTCACCTAATTCGTTGAACAAGCAGAGATGTTAAGATAAATCTGGAAAAAAAAATACAGAAGAAAACAAAACAGCTATGTTAATGAATAAGGAGAAAATACTAGTAGTGGAAAGTGGAACAATCGAAGAACTGACCAAAAAGATATAGTATTCTCAAAAAAGAATTTAAAAGGAAGAATCGGACAGAAGTTTTACATGGGCATCTTAATACAAAGAGGGCTGATGTTAAGGGATTATTTAAACAAGTCGACAGAAGTTATCACCATTTAATGATGAGTTTGTTAACTTACAGGCTGTTAACACAAACAAACTGGTTATTAAAGGTGGTTGCTATTTATTTTAATGGAAATTTACTAGAACTTTTGTTTAAAGCTTTAATGGGAGGGAGAGTTGCAGCATGCACACGTGGAGTCCCACACATCCCAAAAGATTTGCCTGGATTTGAAAAAAAAAGAGAAACAAACCTTTCACAGCATCAATGCCCACCTCTCCTCTAGCAATAGGATACTAGGCGAGTTTGGATTCTCTGAAAGAGCTTCATATCTAATAAGAACCACTTGAATCTTCATTACTTTGTAGTGTCATTATGGTAAGTGGATCTGATCTGTGTCCTTTAGAAGCCCATTGCAAATCTCATTATTATTACACAGAAGTTTGATAAAGCTCTTAATGTCATATCTCATGCACCTTCATCCCCTTGGAGTTCAGTGGAAGAAAAAAAGAGGAAAAATAAAAACAGAAATAGCAATATATTAAAAGGGAAATAGAAGTAATAAAACTTCAGACTTTTTTGGTTCGTTACCATAAGCTAAAATACAACAAGTTGCTTGGGGAAAAAAAAATTGAATTGATCTCTAATGTAAGACTGGCCTCTAGTACACACTGTCAATAAGGTATGTAGTTATAAGAAGAGAAAGCACAGTCCACTGGAAAAAAAAAAA
>WEKY01003008.1:0-31943 GCA_013390045.1 Picathartes gymnocephalus | reverse complement strand
AAAAAAAAAAAAAAAGCTCTGTACCAGGCCCAGAGGGACAATTATACTCCTACCTCTGTAACTGACTGACCACAAATTACTTCATCCTCTCCTGTCATTTTGCCTATTTAATTTTTCTTTGCCTATGTAGAAGGTAGTACTGATGTGCCTAAATTCCTCACACAGCTTCCTCTGTTCTCCTGGTTAAAGAGAAAACAGGTCAGAGAAGGAGAAGTAATCTCTGCAAACTGCAGAGAGACCAGAAAAGGATACAAAAGAGGGTTTGGAAGCAGTAAAAATTATCAGAAAAGTCTGTTTCACATAAAGCCCCTAAAAGTCAACAAATCAGCCTCTGGAAGAACATCCCTCTCCACCAGTCAGAGGGACTCACAGATTTCCCTTCAATGAAATCAAAAGAGGTTTTAACATCCGTTATATGCTTCCTCAGTGAGTAAAAACACAGGATCTTCAAAAGCTCAGAGTGGTTTCTAAGCAGATTATATAAGTGTCCACCTCCTTAACACAGCTTTTTCAGTTATATAACTTTTAGTTTCTGCAGTATCTCTCCTGGTTAACAGGGAAGAAGATGGAAGGGGAGGAAATCTTATAAGAAGGTCTGAAAGGCAAATACTTTCTATGTGGCCACACATTTATTGAGTTGGATCTGGTTTTTGGCAGAGCTGAGCATCCACAACTCTAATTAAAGTCCCTATTAACTCTGGGCACTCATGACTGACAAAAGCTAAGGCTGTCAGGGAGGACGGGATCTGATTGCTGGTCATGCTTGAGTCCTGTGCAGCTCTTCAGAAATCTCTGGCTGAAGTCAAGAAGTGAACTGGTGTCAGAACTGAGAACCAGCCCCAGGAGCCTGCACTGCTTAGCCTGAAAAAATTTATTTTTCTTAACTTCCTATTTCTATGATTTGCTCTTTGTCTTTCAAATATTTCTCACTTTCAACCTCCCGGGATCTGGCAGCCTCCTGTCTAAATGCTCACATGTGCCAGACCCATTGTTAATACTATTTCACAAGATATTAGGATTTCAGATGCATCTCCCTTGCCTTGTTTGCAAGAGCTTTTCAACAAAAGACTATGGACATGTCTAAACTCCTAATATTTGCTGTGATAATACCATTTAAAGGCAAGTGGGCTGTGAATGGCAGAGAATAACTGATATTTTCATTTAGCTGCTGATGTGACTGGGATTTAGAGAACAGCCTGATTGATGCCTCGGCTTCATTTAAAATAAAATAATTAGGCTACTAAAATCTGGAAAGTATATTTTCATTTTAACTGGTCTGTGTGCTCAGCCCAGGCACCAAGAAAGGACGTGGAATGTTACAGGAATAGAAATGAGGGATCGGAGTAGGAGAAATGATATACTGTAGATTAGAGGCAGACGAGGAAAGGATATGAAAAAGGGTCTGGCAGAATTAAAATAATCAGGAACTAAGAGGAAAAACCAAGAGTTCAAAAAAAGATGTAGAACATTCCATTAATCATCATTGTGGGAGGTAACAGAGGGTGGACAACAATATGAGAAGACGACTGAAGAAGCACAACTAAGAGAGAGAAAGCTGTAGCTATGAATAAAACAGGCGTAAAATTCTTTTTTTTGTCCCTGTTTCTAATAGCACTCTAGTCACTGCCTAGCGGGAACAATGAAAGATTGGCTGAGGGAACAGAAGGCTCCCAGCTGCATGACAAAAGTTGTAAGATCAGACCTACAAAAATATGCACAACTTAAACATCTTAAACCCCCAAATAAATGCATTTTTAAGATATTTTGGTCCTTTGCATCACTCTATCACAGTACAAAGGCAGTTAAAACACTGGACATGAAAAGCTGCCCAAGGAATCTTGGATTTGATCTCTTAATTTTGCAAAAATTCTGGCATATATGTCAACTGTGTAGGAACTCAGAAACAGAATCACATGCACCAGCTGGACAGTCCCAATTATAGAAATACACAGACTCTGACAGCAAGAAATGCAACACAATGCACTTTTTTGAGACAAAAAAAAAGGCCTTTTGTTTATGTGAAGCCAAGACACAGTACTTTACATCTGCACACACATGGACCATCACAAGATCACAGCTAAAAAGTTAATAATGGAGCTCAAGCCAGGCATAGAGTGAAAGTGTGATAGTACCCACTCCAGTGGCCAACAGCATCAAAATGTAATGTAAGTTTCCAGAAGCCAGGAATGTCAGCCAATGAACTGAAAACAACTTGAAACAAAATCAAGTAGTATCTCCTTCGGATCTTTACAATCCCTCCCACAGTGTGAAAGCCTCATCGGACTATGAAAGAAAGGGACTAAACACTCCTTCTCCCCTGCAGTGACTACTCCATATAACTCAGATTCATGGTTGTGTGGTCTTTCACACCTACATTCCTCTGGAAGCCAGTCACCCATAAAATATAGTGTATGAGCTGCACTATATTAGCTGGAGAAAAATGAGGCTCTCAAAATCTGAGAGAAAGCTGGAAGAAATTTAGTCTAAGTGAATATTCCATACCCAAGGGACAGAGGTACTTGGAAGAAAACCCTGTTAAAACAGATTGTTTTCCCCCTCTTCAGAGTCTTAACTATTTTTTCCTTTTTTTTTTTTTCCTTTTTTTTCCTCTAATTTAAAATAAGTTTGTCATCCCCCAACCACCTCTTTCTCAGCACAGAGAGGATATTTTTGGAACATATTGTCTTGTATAACAGATACACTGAAGTGGTCTCAAAGAGCTTTTCTGTTCTCACCACCAGCAAAAGAAGCTGTATTTGGGGGTACTTGGGTGTGTGTGTATTCCACAAGAAAGGTAAAGACCAGCCAGGAAAAAAAAAGCTAACCTAGATTTAAAAAAAAAAAAAAAGAAAAAACAAAAAAACCCACCACCAACAGAATTCACAAGAATAATCCTAGATATAAGCCCAGAAGACATGTGTCAAAAATATAGGTAACAATTGTTGCCCTTGTAGTTCAATAATCACAGAATAAGACAGTAAGTTTTTTCATGAAGATCTCCAAATTTCTGCACTAAATAACCTTTTTGTGGTCTCTGCTACTAAAAAAACTAGGTTCATTAGCTGAAAGGAATTGTAAGTAAAACAGGGATTATTACAATGCTTCCACTTTTGCTCCTACCTGATGCCCAAATATTAATCAGTTATTGGTGTTCATGGATGCATTTCATACAAGACAAATGAAAATCCACTTCCTCTCTGGCCTAATGTATTTTGACTTTTCACACTATTTACTGAAAACCAACTCTTGATAGCTCAGAAAACTGTACAGGAGATACATCAGAAAAATTCACAATAAAATTACATACCACACTCTTCTCATTAATAAGACAGACTTTTGTCTCCTATTGGCTAACCATTAATGGTGCATAAAAAATACGTGTTAGGATCTTGATAGCTGGCATGGCTCAAATACCGTATATTGGTGAACCATGTTGGAATGGAAATCAGATGAAAAGTATTCCTGTAGTGGCACTTTAACCTAACTGTTGACAGATGGAGAATGGAAGCAACATAAATGCTCTTTTTGTGTCAGCACTATAAAAATGTCTGACTAGCCCATGAAAGATGGAGATGAAAGCTTAGGCAGCCATTAGAAACTGTGCCTCACCTCAAGCAATAACTCATTCCCATGGTATTATGAAAATGGTTTTATTGCAGAGGGTTACTTCTCCCTCTTCTGCAAAAATTGCTGCTTATCAGCCGTGCAGAAATAAAGCCAGAAACTCCCAATCTTTTAAATTCTCCTATGCAATCTCCTTCCCAATGGTCAGGAATTTCATAAAATATAACATTTGATTAAACCAGTTTGAATGCCTTTCTGAAACTGACACCATTATCTGAAATACAGCACTTTCAGTGTCCTGCCTTTAGTTCACAGCAGCTTAGTTGCCTGTTGCATTTATTTATCTGAGTAGTAATGCTCTTCCAAACTGCCTTGATGGGAATCCAAATCTTTTGGCAGACTGGGACTGGAAATCAAATGGAGGTAATAAGGGCAGGCAGAAATTCAAAAGCAGTGTCCAATCAGGGGGTTGTGTTTGGGATTGGTTTTACTGGAGTTTGGGTAGTATTTTTTGGAGGTGTCTTTTTATGCACAATGCATTTTGGTTACAGCTTGTTTCTAAGCAGTCAAGCTTCATTAGAGAGAAAAACAGAACCAGGTGTATTTTAAAGTCAAACACTCACAAAATCCAAAGTATGCGTGATCTCCATCATCAACACAACTGGAAGTTACATCAGTACATCCTGAAGGGATTGTAGGCTCCCCAAGGCACAGGAATTTAGCCTGTGAATGTTTAGAGTCAGTGCAAGGCAGCAGAAGGTGTCCATATCAGACCCTGCAGTCCCCTCATCATACCAGTGCCCTGCAGAATGTGCAGCTGACATACCACAGCAGCTTTATCCAGATCTTGCTTGACAATCCAAAGCCACTTTTTTGGCAACCAGTTTCAGGAATCCCTATATAAACCTATCCTGATGGACTGGCCAAACCTCATGGGATGGCTGCAATGAAAGAATGCAGCCTCACTTGGTTAAAATACATTTTTAGCTTTGCTTTCTTCAATATTTCAGGAATCTCCACAGCCCAAAAAAAAAAAAAAAAAAAAAAAAAAAAAAAAAAAAAAAAAAACACCACAAACAAACTAGGCAAGTTTGGCTTCAAATGGTGCTGACAGCATGTTTTCTAGGCCAGTAAGGCTATTCCCTACACTCTTTTCATCAGCCATATACACGTGTGTGAACATGTGTTCATAAAAAAGAAGGGGAAGCAGTGGCAGAAATAGGGAGGTACATCTCTGTCGAGCAACTCCAAATCACAAAAGGAATTAAAAACAAACTTGGAACAGGGTCCTGACAGACAGAGAGAGTATATTTTCTCTGGAAACTCTAAATGACAATTTTATTACTGTGGTAATTTTTCAAGTGACATACTACAAGAGGGTATTGTGGGTTCCCATGAAACATTTAATGCTCCCCCTACACAGGGAAAAGAATGGCTGCAGTAGCTCCCCAGCCTCTGGTTGGACTCAGCCCTTTGCTGCTCAGACACTGATGTGAATATCTGCAAGAAAATGTTTACTCTGCACCTTAGGAGGATACTTCTGAAGAGAAGATTCAGTTTTCCTTCAAGAGGCCTCTAGTATTGCACTGAGATTTTCCACAAGGAGGGTTTCATTCCCCAGATTGTGCACGTTGGACAAGTCGTGTGTTCCAATGACTAAAATGGAGACACTTGCACAGCAACTCAGCCTAATTTTTTCTTAACCACTGATGGTTTTTACCCAGAAGAGTAGCAGTAGTTGCACTTCATTTTTGGGAGGCCTCATTCGCATCACATGCTCAGGGATAGGACCCATCCACCCTTTTTAACTTTGATGATATAGCTCCAAGCTAGATTTTCCTCAAGCTGTATTTTGGCCAGCCAGGTGGCTTTTGAGTGTTCTGCACAGAGAACGGGGGTTCATAATCCTGTAGTATCTGTACTCAGCTCTATTTTTGAAAGAGCTTAGACAACACCACTCCAATACTCTCGTGTCTTGGTGAGGAAGCTAAGCATCTGCCTTGGAGCACAGTCATTTGTTCCAAAACCGTATGTCCAGCCAAGCTAATCTCTCAGCTGTGTATTTACTGCTGTAGGACTACATACTCAGAGACTATTTACAGAAAAATGTCATTTGCCACCATTACAAATATTCAAATCTTCCAGCATTTCCCTGTTAAACCACATCCTATCCCCCTTTTCATCTAAGCCTTACCAATCTCAACATCCAAGGGCTGTTCTAAGGGACAAACATATTTTCATTTTCTATCCATCTGACAAGAGTAGTAGTTTGTTTGAGTTCAGCAAGGTAACATTAGTGAAGTCCTACATGCTGAAACATTTGTTTAAATCAGGAGGGACTTACACATTCAGCATTTGCTGAGTCTGGCCCTTATTAGGGGGCTTTGCAGAGATATTAGCCACACAGGCTGTGCATTTTAAATTTAAAATGACGGAGTGTGTCTGATGTTGAACACTTTGCTACCTTGCTTGTACAGTAATGTTCTTACAAAAGTTTTCTTAAATGTGCTTGATTTGCAGAACACCATTATGAGTTACACTGTTGCAGACTCCTTGAATAACAATGGGTGCTATGGATTGACATGATCGCTTATTATGGCTTCAAATAATATGTAAATAATACTTAAATGGCTTCTCTCAGAGCCATTACTGTCAGTCAAATAAATACCTGTATTTTGGCTTCTCATTTTTATGTCCTTAACTAACATTAAGAAATAAAAAAGCAACTTATACACAAAACCTGTAACAAGCAGCTATTTTGCTAACAATCTGGTTTAAACTGCCAGAAACACAACAGAACTCAGTTGCAATGCCAAAGCTGTAATTTTGGTTGCCCTGTTGGTTCTCAATGCCATAAAGATTAGGATAAATTTTGTGTCAGGACAACCAGTATTTATGGACATCAGCCCAACAGGGATGATATACAGAATTTTATCATCCAGAGAGGAATTCCACAGTACTCTCAATAATGCTTATCCTGTAAATTTTATGTGCATTTTCATCACCAGATCTCAAGATGATTTATAAAACTGTATGATGCACCACTAGCAGGGGCAGCAACACTTGGGTACAGACACCAAAGGGTTCTCAGCAATTTTTCATCAGCATCTCATGAAGGGCTCTGCACAATACTGTGGCAGAAGGAAATGCTCTCCCTGCAGACTCCATGCCTACCTGCAACGCCCTTCATAGCCAAAACTACCTGCACACTGACCACCCCCGTGCACAGAGCAAAGAGGCTTCAAAGAGGCACAAGAGCCAGAAACACAGCCAGGTCTCCTGCAGGCACAGCCACCGTGTGCATGGAGTCTGTACCTGTGTGAAGTGCAGTATCCCGAAATCTTGGTTGTCTACCTCAGCCCCAGTCCTGTTCCATGTAAAAGCAGCTTCTTGCAGCTGTTCCTTTCCCCGTGCCTGTGCACACAGGTGCACATGCAGAACGAGACCCAGCAGCATGCATTGTACATTGTGCCACTTTTTCCTTCTTGCAGAAAATTATCCTTTGCAGTACAATTATGATGCTACAGAGATTCAGCACAGTACCGGTGCCACATACCAGGGCCTGAGCTTCACCCAGCTTGTAGGAAAACAGCTCAGTGTAGGCAGATGAATCCAATCAGGGAGAGATTATTTTTGAGGGCCAGATTTAAAATTAACACCACAATAAAAACATTCTTATGTCAGTCCTCTTTACTCTGCAATATATTTTTAAGCAATATTCAACTTCATACCTGTACATAATACTGCTACAAAAAAACAAACAAAGACTTCACCATTTAGTGAAGAGGAAAAAAATAATAAAAATTTTAAAGTCCGTGTCTCAGCCAGATTTCTGCCATACAGAGCCTGTTTTTTGGTTTCTCTATTTTGGGAGGAGGAGCTACTTTCTTCTCTTGTGAAGTTCAATCACATCTAACAATTTCTCAAAGAGAAATCTGTCCTCTACCCTCAGAAAAGACAGTTTTACTGACAAGCCTCTTAGCACATTCCCAGCCAAGAGGAAAAAGCCGGAGTGATGGGCTCTTAACCGGCACCTGAGAGCTGCTCCATGTCTTCTCTGCCGTAGGGTTTTTTTTACATTAACCCTAAGCAAACCACTTGACGCTTTGTGTACTTCAATTCTCCACCAGCAGGGTTGTCTCCTCCACGGAATAAAAAGGTTGTGAGGTTACAGCGCTGACCTTGAGGTGCCCAACTACCATTTCATGACTGGCCTTAGCAGTAACCAAGCTAAACAGCAGCAATTAAATGACAGCTAAAGCTGTCATTTCTCCGTTGCTCTCCATCCCCAAAAGGCCTGCTGAGGCAATGCCAACTAGGCTGACCTGTCCTTTTCAGCAGAATAAGACCTATGTACAGGGATGAGCAGGACTAGAATGAAACAATTAGGAAATGCAGCACATCTCACATATGTCCTTACATAGGAAAGCCAGAAATATTAGCATAATCACAGAGTGCTCTGTTAGCATTAGAATTAAAACTGGAGTGAGGAGACAGAGGGAGCCCGTTGTTAGTACAGACAATTCAGCCAGACAACAGTTGGCCTTACTAATTAGCAAAACAGTGCCACTTTAAGAGCTCTCTTTGGGTAATCCTCAGGGAATTTCAGACATCAAGGCAGCTAATATGCTTTCCAGAAAAGCTGGCAAGAGCTAAAACCTGCACAGCCAAATACCTATATGCAAGGAATCCCTATCATGAGCAAGTTCCATGCTGCAAAAAGCCTGGATTCGTCCACTCATTCATTCATACATATATTGCCAGTCTGCATGTTCTGCTGCGGGTCTCCTAACACTTGTGTTTTGTTTTGTTTTGTTTTGCACTCTCATTTCAAGCTCTTGAAAGTGGATGAGTATCAGAAAGTAACATTTTTTTAATGTGCATTTCTTGCCCGGTTAAGGAAGAAAACTCAGAAGTGTGAACTTCTTAAGCCCAAGCATAAGGATAGAATCAAATAAACCTGCTTCATTCCTCTTGAGGAGCTTCAGAGAATTTTGGAAAAGAAAATAATCTGAGATTTTTGAAAAGCCTGGAACTGGGCTTAAACATACATCTTGCTGGCTATGAAAACTACATCATTTAAGCAAATCTAACCCCTTGCTTCCATGCTTATCCAAAGGATGCCTCTCTGTTCTCCCATTCAGCAGCCTGGAGCCAGCCCCCACCCCAGCATGGGACAGCTGTGTGCTGTTCGTGGCAAGTTAACATGCAAGCCAGGCTTCCAGCAGGTCCCCAGTTCTACTTACTAACTTGGAGATGAAAGAAACAATTCTTCTGGGAAAAGCTATGTACTTCATACTGCATTACACTTACTTCAACCCATATTAGGGTATTTTAAGGCTCTGCTGATTATTTAGCATAATGATTCAACTAAGGGCGTTCATTATAAGGCTGTCTTGGAAGACATAAAGATCTGTTCTCCTGTACAGGGTATTTGGGCTCTATAAAGCATATGACAGCTACAGAGAAAGATATGCCCAAAGTATGGCATACAAGAATAATAACCTTAAATGTTGAAAGCATATTAATATTTCATCAGGGGAACCAGCGAAGCTGGAAAGCACTAGGGGCCCTATCACATGATAATTATTTGATTGGACACTACATCCAGCCACAAGGATAATTCTCAGGGTTTACTACTGCTCCGTTTTCATTGGCAGGCTTGGCAGGAAGCACTGGACCCAGTGACAGCAGGAATTTGGTTGCGGGAACAACTCCTGAGAAATTAATTTGGGTCAGGCAGGATCTGGTTTCAGAGAAGCCAGGCTCCTTACTGGCACTACTCTCTAAGCTTTGTGTCCAGCCCAGTTGCCCCATTTCTTCTGCTCATGTAAGTCAAAGGATTGCTGCCTGCTACAGAACATAGTGGATTGAAATAATTTATTCTGAATTAGGCTGCCACAATGTTTCAGTTTTGTCCAGCCCACTCATAGATTAATTGTCAAATGCTAAAAATGTCCTGAGATGTAGGATAGATGTTTGGATTTAAACACCCAAATTGGCCAGTCTCACAAGCCACCAGGTCACTCAGAAGGCTGAGTTCAAGTGTCAAGCATGAACCTTGTACAGCAGCTTAGTGAAAAAATGGTACAACCCAGTGGTTTCCATCACAGAAAATAGTTCCTCAAAAAAGCCTGGACTATGATTCATGCAGACATCTACCCATCTCCCAGTAACTACATGCTAAAAGGGGCCCAAAAAGCCTCAGAAGGTGATGCTAGAAGACATAAAATAGCAGGAAAGATACTACAAAAGCCTAACGTTTCGAAGAAAGCCTGATGTTTCAGTCCTTCTAACCCACAGTTAAGGAGACAGATTATAACATTAAAAGTGAGAAAATTAAAAAACTGAAAAATTCACACCTGAAAAAGAGCAAATTTTCTGAGCAACTTAGGATTGTACTAAAATCTTATTGTTGTGGGAGTTTAAAAAGGCCAAGACCATGGCAAGACTGAAAGCAGGGTTAGGAATTTGCATGGTTAAAGAGAACCTCTGCAATTACTGTAAATGCTACTGCTAACTTACCTTTTGAAAGGAAGAGACTATACAGAGTGCTTCAGCATTTCACCCAATCTTTAACTATTTAACACCTTATCTTCATCTCCATTCTAGGTGCTTACACCATGTATGTTTCGTGATATTTAAATGTCTCAGTAACAGTATTTTCCTTAGTTTCTGCAGCTCCATAGCTGAGGCTAGGCTTGATCCAAAACTGAAGTGGACAGGCTGATCTTATTTCACTACTCATCTTCTACAGTCCTTAGTATGGCATTAAACCTGTCCTTTCCATTTCTGTGCAGAGTAGCAAAGGCAAGCTTTGATACTATTTTTATGGGTTTTAATTTCTGGAGCAGAAATGACCGCTCACAATGTTTTTCCTGTTAGTATTTCCATAGTTATTCAACTTTAAAATGAAGTAAACTGTCAAACAAGAAGCCTGGAGGTTTTTCTTTGGTTCTCTCATGTATTTGTTGCATATATTGGAACACACATAAAAACACAGAAGTATATGTGCCATATTTTGTTACATCAAAACATTGCCTTGCCTTGAAACTCAGACTGAGCAGTCATATATATATATATATATATGTGTATATATATATATATATATATATATGCAAATAAAAATAAAACTTCCTGTGAACAGCTTTCAGGCATCAAAATATCTGTCTTCAAGTGTCATCAAACTTACATCACCAAAAAAGAGCCTTTTGCCTCCTCTCTTCCCCATACCACCAAAACACATTCATCGAAATTGTGTTTCCTTCTCCAGTGTGAGCTCATCCCCTCATGACACATTCTGACCTTCAGAATATAATCTGCTTCTCTGCTCCAATAGCCTGCTACCTAAAGTCCAGACCTCTATAAAACTGTTTTCTAATTGCTCATCAATGATCATATTTATCTCCCAGGTAAGCCAGTCTGCAGTGGTTAATAGTATAAATGGTATCTAGTACAACAAGGATGGAGCCTCTGTTTATTTCATAGCTATCAAGATGGAAGTCTACATTAGCTTCAGTAACCTGAAGACATTATTTACACAAGTTTTTAAGACTGTTAACATAATGTATTAGAACTTTGATGCTTTGGAATAACCACCTATTGAAACAAAGCAATAAAGAGGATAGCCATTGCTGCCGAAGGGAACTTTACATATAGTTAAGGCAATGACATGATCAAGTAGAAGAAGGTCAGCATAAGGCAAAAGCTGAAAAATAATTAAGGCTTTAACTTAATTCCATTCCAGCAAAATGAATCCTTAAAAAAAAAAAAAAAAATTTAAATCTCACATTTTCCAGTAATTCCGAATCAGTTACATTTTTACACTATATAAATAATTTTAATTATGATCTCATAAGTTCAGCCTTCCTGCATGTTGGTATTTAGAAAAATGTTAAATTAAATTATCTACATGTACTGGAAACATAATACAAAGAATGATCTAAAAAGCCAGGAGAAGGAGGCCAATATGAGCAAAGCTCTTACGCAATGCCTGACAAAGTCCAGTACAAGCGCAGAACTAGAGCTCATACTTTTCTGGGAACCATTCTTTTTTCAAATGAAACATGAATCTAAGTCCATAAATAGACTCTTCATGTTGGAAGAATGAACAGAGAACTTGATGCAGATGCACCACAGGATTAAGAGAGGATCATAAATTTATCAATGTCATGGGTAATTAATTATCGCTCCCCAACTACAGATGGGGATGCCTGTGTTTATCAGCCAAGATTCCCAGAATAGCAGGTTGTTGACAAAAAGCTGAGCAACTTCTCTGCCTGCTCATCTACCTATTTGTGACTAATCTATGTTACAAACATGTGGCTTTAAATTATTCCCACTGGGTTAAAGAAAGTAATTGTTGTCAATTCTTGTGCTTATTATTACAAAACTTGTGATATCTGTTGCAATTTTGTAAAACTCCAGTTTTGGAGGTTTTGTGATTACACTTAAATTCAAGGAAGGTCAAAAAACTTCTAATCTTAACTATTTCAGAGAATAACATGAAAACCATTAACCAAAATATAGACGTAATATTTGTAAATATAAAATTACAGCTCCTTGTATTTTGGGGTGTCTTGGAAAGACAGGTGTCTGCTAAGGAAAGCAGGAGCCTTCCTTGGAATGGAAAACATGACCCCCTTTCCTCCAAATTATTATAACTTTGAAATTAAGATGCTTTCAGGCAAAGATACGAGAAAAGGCATAGCAGTTCTTTACTAGCATGTGCATGTACAACAAGGCAAAGAAACAACAACAATGCTAACTACAAGAAACACGAACGGAAAACCCAATGAAACAGTCTCCTCCTGCTCTTTAGGCACCTTCCCCTTGGGTGCAGTTCCGGGCACAGCCGGCAGGGGCGCTGCTGGCTCCCGGCCGGGCAGGGTGGGTGCAGTGATTCCCCCGCGCCTGCAGGGGGCGCTGTGGCGCGCGTCCCGCTGTCTTTCTCGAGGTAAGCGGTGACGGGTGGGCTTGGCGGAAGGGATGGAAAAAGCGCCTTCCTTTACAAACCCCCAGAAGCAGGCTCCCCTGGATGGCGAAATGAGCTACAGAAGGGACCTCGGAGGCAGCCGAGGGCGGGCTCACTGGGGAGCAAGCGAGAGGCAGCAGAAACTCCGCAGTAGCTGGAGCTGGAGCTCTGGGCTGTCCAGGCAGGCCAGGGAGTGCAGGCTACACTGTAGCAAACAGTGGCACAGAAACGGCAGGGCTGGGCAGTGCCTGCCCGGCTCCCCAACACAGCTGAGAGAAGCCCCCTTGGAGGGGAAAGGGGCTCCAGGATCCCGGGGTTTCCCCTGAGGCGCCCCAGCAGGTGGCAAAGGGTCCTTTGTTTGGTGAGGTCGGGTGCTAATAAGGTCCCCGTGCAACTCAGGCCGCTCTTAGAGCAAAGCTCTACTCACGGCAGAAGGCAGCACAAGATAGAACCCCGCAGTGGTGGTGGGTTCTTCTCACAGCGAATGCATCTTCCTTCCCCTCTGAATGCCAAGAGAGCAAAACAGAGCTAGGAGCTGTCCCAGCCCCTTTTCTCCAGCCCATTTCACACAGTATCTCTGTCCCTCCACGAAAAACCCCCCAGCTAAGAGGGCAGCCAGCCGCACCATTCCCGGGGAAGCTTCTTTTGTCACTCCTAAGTCCTCATTGTCTCTTAGCAACAAAAAATGGGAGAAAATTCTCAAAGAGAAAGAAACAAAAGGAGAACTCCTAAAGCCCAACATGGGGATATGAATAAGTGTCCAAAATCTTCATATAAAATGTACAACACTGTGTTTGCAGACCACCTGTAGCTCTGCATATACAAATTTAGAAAATATACTAATCTTTTAGTGTCTGTTGTCATGCACAACATCAAATACTGAATTACATGCACAGATCTACTCCCTAAAAATATTATCTAAGAATACCTACTTGGTTTTAAAGTGTATTTAAAAAAAAACAACAAAACAGAAAAACACCTCACAACAGGAGAGGATATTTTTCTTGATGTGTAATAGATGTTTTATCTTAGGATATAAAACATTGGTGACTGCTCTTTGGAACCAGGACACTGGCATTTTACCTTATGTGATACGGAGTTTCTCTCACTCCTCCAAGTGCTAGCTGTGTGCAAAAAAACCCCAAAGCCACAGTAAGTAAAAGGTTTGCTGAACTCCATGTGGGCATCTATTTGACTTAAGCAAAAGGATACATATTGGTAAGATCAAGGTTCCACAAACCTGATTGCTATTAGGAAAGTCTCTAGAATAACTTGAAATATAATCCATCAAGTAGAAGCATAATGATAACTGGAGTGCTACCCTGGTCATTTGAGTCTCAATTTAATTAGCAGATATGGTCATTCACTGACAGTACTTTATATCTGAAGTTGATTAGAAGAAAAAGAAAAAGAAAACTGCTCAAGAGTTTCATGTTAGAAGAGTCTTCTCTTTCTAAGAGAGGAGATAACAATACATCTTAATTTCAGGTGCCAATAACCTCCAACAATGTTTAGGTCCTTTAACTAATATGTTAAAAATGTAATCAGCGTGAGACAGGTGCCTAAGAGCAAAAGGAGCTCAACCAAGTCTAGTGTCACAATGATAAGAATTCACATGGAAATATTTCAGGAACAAGATTTTGCGACTCTGTTGAAAAATGAACAGCATCTTTCCACTCAAACACTCCTATTTGTTACATCTTTGGTGTATCTCAGCTGGTCCAGCTGGTGTATCATCAGCTGGATGACCTGACATCCAAAGAGCTCCTATTATCGTTTAGCTCATGTCCAGCGCTTACTGATAAGCACTTTGAAATTCTACCCCAATTTCAAGCTCACCTGCCCATGCTGATGATGAAATGTGGTCACATTGCAGACTAGAGGAATGGGATGATGGGGGCACCCAAGGAGCTTCAACACATTTGCAGATCTAAGCCCAAGCCACCTGGGCTATTTGGCTCAGCAGAACTGCTCCAGAAGCCCAGGCTCTCATCTATCAGGTTTACCAGTGGAATAACACCAAACCAGCCCTACTTTAAAGAATCAAGTATGTGGCTGGGATGGTTTGAGTCTGACCCCAAGGCCAGGCTCGAGGGCACTTCTGCACAGCAGTATAAAGGTAACTGCTAACACCGAAATTAAGTATACTGTATGGAATAAGATACTAAGGAAACCAGCGTAGGCTGAGTAGGAACATCCTCATTTTTCGGGCAGGGTAAAAAGACTCAAAAATTGTTGCTACAACTTGCTGAACCTCACACTGCAGAAGTCTGAGTCACAGATGAGTGGCAGGGAAGCATAAATTAGGCATGGATTGCCTTGTTAGGTGCAGAATGGCTGAGGCTGATCCATTCTGTCCACCCAAAAAATGATAAAGCATACAAGGATTTGTCTGTGCCTGAAAACTCACTGGATGAATAGCACCTTGACAGCTGAATCCCTCCAAAATTACTTTGAAGTCTCAGGGGTGGCCCTGGCACCCTCTGGGGCCCCCTGTCCATCCTCCAACCACCCATGAATCAGCAGGTTCCCAAACAGTTTCCCACCATAACAGGAAACATAAGAGAGACCAGAATTTAATGTGAATGGACATTGAAGGAACAAATGTGACAGCATAAAAGCAATCACAGCAAAAAAGTATTTGTCTACTCACCAGAGGTATTTTTAAAATAAATAAGCAAGAGGGTACTTGGGAGTGACAGCAGAGTCAATTCTTGTGTCGAAAAGAGCTGCTAGTATAATGGAATCTGCCCTGCTTCCTCCTCCAGATCCTTCCTACCTCAAGGCCTGATCTACACCAGGTGGATTAACCACAAGTGCTTTAAGTGTACAAGTGCAACCCTGCCTTTAACTAACAAGGCAGTTCTAGAGAACTGTATGTCCCTCAGCTTCAGACATAAATTTGTATATTATTGTATAGAGAGGTCAACTTTATGCAAGTATGAGATTATTCTTAACTTCAAATAAGTTACTTTGCAAGCTCATTTGCCAGACTTCTTTATGAGGCAGCATTTGATAAAAATATGGAAAATGGCCTGAACTTTAAATGACAAACAGATGAGAAGGTCCAATGAAAATCACTTTTGAAGGCCATGTGTTTTCACAGGGAATATAAATGGGATTTTTAATTGACACTGACTTCAGCTCATGGTAACATTTTGGGTGATCTCAATTAGTGGGGTTACAAAAAACAGTAAAGAAAGGAATTTGATTATGGCTAGCCCTGGAAAAAGGGATCTGGCATTCCCTGCATTTCTTAAATCAGGGGGTAATCTCTTTTAAAATGTAACTATCCAGTAAACGTATTTTTGCATCCACCGGGCATAGTAGGAGCTTCTTAGTGCCAAAGATACTGACTACTGTCCTATTATCTTTTAATCAGTTTGGGGTTTTAATCTCTAGTGATTTGAACAGGTCTGAGTGTAGAGGTAGCTCAGGGCTCTGAAGAAACAGGTTTAACTGGCATTTCCCATAAAGACTTTTTACTCAACTGTGTATGACTTGGCTTTTCTGAAATGTAACCCCCAATTGCACAAGTGGGGATATATCCTTTCAGAGGGGTAAGGTGAGGATAAATATATTGAAGGACAGAAGGTACTCATGTAGTGTGTTAGGCACTAAGAGTACCTAGGAAGTTATTTATTTCCCAGCTGGCATCTGCCCATGTAGGAGTAACCAAGGTTCACTGCTTGTTATTCAGAGCTTCATTCAGATCAACAAACTGTTTTAAGCTGGGAGTTTAAAGCACTTCCACCAACAAAAATTAAATATGATTTTCTGGCTCAAGATGGATGAGCATGATTGTTTCATTGCACTGTTACAAAATCCTTTGTGGAGAAACCGTTTCTAAATAAAAAACATCTTACGCAAGCAGCTTGCACACAAATGCACCACCAAAATAATTTTTTATCTGTGCCAGGAAAGGCTTTTGTATCAGATTTAACATATTTACCACATCTGCATTAAGAACTACTTTTTCTTGGTTCACAATGGACAAGAAAATTGTATCTTATCAGTCAATTTTTAAATCACATTTTTCTAAGAAAGCTGAAGTACCCACAAAGAGAGCCTGATATTCCATAGGTTTACAGAAAAAAAGTCAAGTCTGAGCTTCTTCCGTGTACTGTTCATGAACCTGTGAATATTTATCATGTCTAGTTGGGCCTTGATATCAAGACACTGTACCCAACAGAATCTATGACAGACTAAAACTAGTTTAGCTGGCTAAAAAACCTAACAAAAAACCAACAAAAAAATCAGCCAAAAATAGCAAAAAGAAGCATTGGTCTCCTTTCTGGGAAGGAAAGCTCTTACAGTCAGTTTGAACATGAATGGAGTAATTTTTCCTCATCATTGTTCAACTGTCCCCTTCCCAAGAGAGGCATCATTTAGTGCTTCATCCTGGGGATGAGGATTAAAAACCAGTGAGGAACAGTGAGATGAAGCACCTCTGCTCTGGACAGGAGCAAGGCTTTCACCATTTTTTCCTTGGCCAAAGCAGCTTCCTGCTGATGCCAGAGACCCAGCTTACTATGTCTTCCTAGACCTACACTCCCCTCTTCCCAAGCAACTCACAGAACAAGTTTATCTTTGATGCTGTGATTTTGGTAGTGGTGTCCTTAACCTTGTTGCTCCTATGGCTGTACCTTTACACTGGAGGCTCTTCTCCAGACTCATGTAAGAAGGCTTTTGCTCATTTTCAGCCATCAGATGGTAGCCACCTACCGTTTGGGGAATCAGGTGGTACAAGTGCAAATGTAAAAGGCACAGAGATACACTGCCATCTTCATTTCCAGATAAGCTGGAGACTTAGGGAAGGGAGGAAATATCCATTTTTCAAGTCACATGCAGATTGTCTCCCTTGTCTATCCTTAAATCATTCCCTACATCATAGCTATGGCAGGGTTCCAAAGAATCTGGGGTATATACACCGTTGTGCAAATCCAGCACTTATTTACAACTCAAAAATAATTGTTCCTTCGCCTTAATTCTTCCACAGAGATAGCAGTCAAAAAGCTTTTGAGAACCTTAAAAAGAACCTCCAAAAAGGCCCCAAAACAACATTCTTTCTCCTCTCACAAACAGAGTGGAATATTTACCACCTATAGGAAGTGTACAAAGAACTGATGAGAAATCCAGAAGCAATGAAAGTGCCCTTGTTAAATACAGTGTCTCTTGGGAATATAGGAGTTAGACTTGTTATTCATGCAGCTAATGCTTCATCACAGCAGTTTTCTTTTTTTGAATTTGAAAGCTAGGAGATAGAATATCAGAACACCATGCTTTGGTGTTTTGAACTTATTTTTCTCATTAGGTTGTATGCTCCAGGATATGGTTAGATCCCCTAGAGATTTAGTGTCTTTTGTACAACAATCAAAGGCCTTGAAAGGTGTATAAGTATTAGTTTTGAAAACACATATGGCTTAGAACAAAGAGAAAAAGACTGATCAAACAGCAGGGGCAATGTACAGGAGTTAATAATATAAAATAATTCTGAGCAGCAGCCAGTTTTCACAAAGCAAACATTTCAATGTGGATGCCATATTGTCAATCAGACTCAGTCATTTTCAGATGTAATGGGAAGTGGAATACAATATCTAGATCTGATGTACGAACACAACTGTAAAGAATCAATACCATCTGGCTGCCAAGCATTTGGTCATTTAGTTAGCAAAACCAGGACGTTCACACAATAAAGAACAGTCCAGACAATAAGGCAACCTCAGATTTTTTCAACATATCATTTGTAGGGCAATTTTTAAAAGAGGAGACAAAGTTTCAGCAATGCTTTACCAATAAATCTGAATGTAGGCAATAACCCCAATGAGGACCAGGGTTGAGGTGAAATCTGTGCTCCTTCAGGAAAGGTTTATGACTTCATATGTGTTACATTACAGTCCAAATTCAGAGCTGCGTGTGCGGGTCCAGTGCCAGGTCTGGGTTTGGTCCTGCATTTTCTCACTATGCTTGTCACAAGACATCAGAAGTAATCACACCACACAGCACTATGAATGCTAATAAAATAAACCAGTGATTGATGAAGAACTTTATCCTGAAGCATCAACTGTCTTTACTTCTGTTTCATGGGTACAGCAGCATTAATTGTTCCCATACTGACTTAACTCTGTTTTGCCAAAAATTAGCACCACTGCTATTTACTGAAATTGTATTTCCATGCCAATGCTTTATTTTTCCTTCTTTTTCTTCTTCCTCCTGAAGTCCTGGTCACACTATTTACCTTCACTTGTGCGTTGGTTTGACACAGCCTCATTTTTGGTAATGGGGAGCCCCAGGAGTAGCTTCTGTGAGAAGCTGCTAGAAGCTTCCACCATGTCTGACAGAGCCACCCTCTGACGGCTCTGAAGACAGACATGCTGCTAGCCCAATTAGAGAGGTTGGTAATGCCTCTGTGATGACATATTTAAGAAGAAAATCAAAACTGCACGCACACAGTTTTTTTCCAGGAGTGGCGAAGTGCTGCCACTGGGGGCCATTGCCAGCGCGGCGTGTGACAATGAGCCACCGCAGCCACCACCATCTCAGTGCAGCCTGCGGCGAGCCTTGCCTGCCCAGCCACCCCTAGGCAGCTGTGCTGTGGGCAAAATGGGCAGGGGCAGCGGTGGTGGCTTCCCCTTCCTGACACCCCACCTGAAGAGAGGCCTTAAATGGTGCCAGCTGCCACTGCCCACACAACGGCAGCAGGGCCGCCTGGCCAGCAGGGGAAGCATGACAAGCGATTCCCTGACGAGGAACCTAGATGAGATCAACTTCTCAGCGCTGCAGGATCTTGCAAGAATCTTAGAATTAGTGGAACTTGTTGACAGTGGTACCTACAAGCAGCAGTTTTTCTTCTAGTCAGAGAAGAGGAGGAAGTGAGACATGTAAGGGTAAACAACATGGCGACACCAAGGTCAGTGGAAAAAAAAGTAGGGGGAGGAGTTGCTTCAAGCATCGTAGTCAAGATTGCTCTGCAAGCCATGGTGAGGACTATGATGAAACCAACCAGCCCCCTGTAATGCATGAAGTCCACAGGGGATGCAGAAATCCATTCACAGCCCATGGGAAAAGTGCTCACACTGGAGCAGGTGGATGTTAGAGACAGCTGTGGTCTAGTGGGAGACCCGAATAGAGAGAGAGAGAGCCCCTGATTCCAGAGATAAAGAGGGCCCTTGCTTCCAAACTAGAGCAGCCTATCTTTAGAGGACTGCACCCCGTGGATGACTGACCCATGCCACAACAGTTTTGGGAAGACTGTTTGTCCGTGAGAGGGACCCTATGGCATAGCAGAGAAAAGGCTCCTCTCCCTCAGCAAAGAAAAAGATCTCAAGTGACAAATTGACCAGAACTTCCCACACCCTGTCTCCCTGCATTGTCAGTGGGAAAGAGGCAGGGGCTGGGGGAAAAAAAGGTGTTTGAAAGGCTTATTTTACTTCTCATTATCCTCCTCTGACTCTGTTAATAATAAATCTATTTTATAATTTTAAATTTAAACCAGTTTTGCCCTTAGAGTGTTTTTCTCCCAGCCCTTATCTTAACTCATGAGCCCTTCACTAATTTTCATTTCCTCTCCTTTGCCCAACTGTAGCAGGAAAGGGTAAGTGAACAACTTTCGTGGATACCTGGCATTTGGCCAGTATCAAACCACTTGAAAAGCTGGATAAAAGAAACTTCATGTGGTACTGCCTTGCCCAAGCCTTCCCACTTGCAAATTAGGCAGCACTCTTGGGGCTTTGAGAGCTAACAAGCTCTTGAAAACCTGGGAGCAGGTTTGGCTTTCTAATGAAGTGTAAATCTAAGGGATGAAGGAATTGTGTCATCAAGTAGGAGAATTTTCTATAGTGGGAAAGGAGCAGCCAGCACTCCATTTGTCCTGTTTGGAATTTAATGCTGCCCTAAGATCTGACATGCAACTGACACCCAAGAATACACCTGGACCTTGGCTCTCAGAAAAGTCTTTAGGGACAAAGGGCAAAAATAACCACAATGGGCAAAATGCCAACTGGCTGAATTTAGGAAGGAATGTCTGAGTAACACAGGGCATGCTAATACCAAGCCAAGTAATGACTTACAGTGAACTGGTTTAGCTCTAGGACAACTTGTTCAGAAGGCAAATTACATAAGTTGAGATCTGACCAGTAGAATTTTTCTAGGCATTTTTTGTTGTTGTAGAGAAAATAATGTAGAAGTTCATTCATTATGTGTGTGTGTTCACTCACACAAGGTCTTAAAGGGACCTTGTATTCCCAGAAAAATACCAAATTTAGTATTTATTTATATAATAAATATGTTTGTGATCCAACAGCATCGAGAAAGATTGCACAGCCAACTCTCTAAAATGACCACTTAAAGAATGGAATTCTGCAAAGTGCTGTCCTGTTCCACAGTCAGTACCCTCTGTGAGGATCCTCACAATGTAGTAAGAAAGAAGAAAACCTCAGACATGCAGCAATGCCTCTGAGACAAAGGGTGAACTCTTCTTCTGACCTTATTGTGGCTCATATTTTTTATTTTGTTTGTTTACAATTACAAGAAAAGATATTAACGGCCTTGTCTACTCCCATGGTTGCTACTATTTTGCCTGCACTTGTCATTTTGTCAGCATAACAAAATATTGAAGATTAGTCCTTGTAAGCAAAGCTTACACACCTTCATATCTCCTGATGTAAACCAGTACACACTCCAAGAAGTTTTCAGCATCTCAACTTTTTCTTTTTTTAACTTTTTCTTTACCTTTCACATCTTACATTGTCATACAGACAGACCGAGAGCAAGCAGCAGTCAGACCACCAGTGTTCATGAAAATCCTAGGGGGGAAAATGGAGTCCATCTGACTGCCTACCCCCAATTCAAACAGCCTGAATACAAGTTAAACACAGTCCCTTGTACTTGATTTTCATCATACACATGCTGAGCTGTGCCAGGTTTCCCAGTGCAGTGGAGCCAATGGACAGACAAACCCTGGGCTGTATCCCACCCCATTTACTCCAAGAGGCCTCCACATAATCTGTCCCCTGAAACACATCTGGCTACAATTTCTATTTTTAGTTACGCCTGAAAAATCTTGAACTGCTGATATCAGAATTTAAAGAAATACATGAAAAACACTATTTTTCCTTTTAAAACACTGTTCTCCTGGGTCTCCTAGAGATAATAATTACTACTCTGCTCAGCTAGTGCTGTCATTATATGGCTCAATAAAATGGATCATTTTAAACTCTCAGGAGCATGGGAAGTGCTGCTGCTTCCTTGTGTGAAAGTAGGAATGTGTCAGTTTTGTTTAGCAAATATAATATTTAATGTCTTTGCTCTTGGCATTTGGGATCAGTATTGCACCAACAGCAAGGAGGCAAAGTAGACCCTACACATTCAGATTTCTTTTAAAAGCAATTAAGCATGTAAAAAAAAACCCCAGTAAAAAGCAAACCTAAAGGTAAAGATTTCCCCAGGAACATGCAAAATACAA
This sequence comes from Picathartes gymnocephalus, assembly GCA_013390045.1. Taxonomy (NCBI): domain Eukaryota; kingdom Metazoa; phylum Chordata; class Aves; order Passeriformes; family Picathartidae; genus Picathartes; species Picathartes gymnocephalus. The sequence goes on along the minus strand of WEKY01003008.1, from coordinate 9,942 downwards.
AAGTCATAGCCAAAACTACATTAAACATTCTGATTCTATGTTATGCTGTCAGAAATTGTACCTCACCACTGAATTAGTGGTTCACATAATTTCCACTGCAGTTGCCAGAAGATATGGCTATATCTGACTGTTTTTTACTTAAGTTGTCAGGGTAATAGCCCACACCCCACAGGAAAGTGAGGGCAGTAAAACAGCCTCAACACCCCCTACTTCCAGTAGCACTCATCATTTACTCCCCAGCTATAGTGACTATACAGTATTACATGTAAAAAAGCCTCCTTAATGGCCCAGACTTGAAAAGTATCAATGATCTCCCAAGCCTATTAACTAGCAATGGGATTGAAAAAGCCATAGCTCTGCAGGGATGACTCTGTGCCAGGATCACAATCTTTGCCTAGTGCACAGTAACACTTGAAATTCTATCCTGATTTTCATTTTTTTTTTTTTTTCAATCTCAAGCCTTAAGAACTCTGGCCCTCACAGGGAATATACCATCCCTAAATTAAATAACCCAGCAGATAACTCACTTGTCCAAGTGTCAAAAGAAGTCACGGTGGTTCCTTTGCTCAGAGCTGGAGGCCCACTCCTTGGCATCATATGTTACTCACTATCATGGTACTTTCACCTAGGAGTATGTACGGAACATACATACATGGGTACAGATGAGTCTCAGCCTCCTTCATGTTAGAGGCTGAACTGGCTCCCTATGTTCTAAAAAGCTTCTGGTATACAAAACCTTTTCTCCTGAATGGATATATTGGTTTGGTTGCTATTTTAAACTACACAATTTGTAGTTAATGTCCTGGCAGAAAGAACCTAAGTAGGTAAAAAAAAAAATGGAGAAAAAAACCCCAAATTGAAAGAATGAAATGTGGGACCAGCCTCTACCATTCCCCCTGTGAATCTTCCAAGTTTCTGTTCAGAGGAGGAATGTTTCCATCCTTCTGAAAAAGCCTTGGGCTCATAACTCTTTGGATTCCCTGGATCTTCATTAATCTTCAGTAAGCATATGCAGAAACCTTGCTCCCCTACACTATTCCTTCTCATGCTCTCCTTTAAGTTCCCACTGACAGCCCAGTATAACTCCACTCCTCAGGACTCAGCTGACGCCTAGGCCAAGCGCTTGGTTTGCCCAGAAGAGATTCAACAGAGACTCATAAGGATTGTGTGCCTTATCACCACACTCCCACTCTTCTAGGGCTACAGAAAGAGACCTTCTGAGGAAAAAAGGGACTAAAAGTATTGAAAGAAGAGAAAAACACCTCACTTTCTCGAGGACTCCTCTTCATCTGCTCAGACTTCAGGCATATAATTCAGTCTCTCAGCAAAATGAAACGTGGGGGAGAAAAAACCAAGAAGAAATCATAGGAGAACAATGGGTACCAGATACTTTACAGGTCTTTCCCACTATGCACCCTATTTATTCAAAACTGGTGTGCAACACCTGAATGTAATTCATCAGCCTGAGGATGATATAAGCAGCACATTTTCATGCCGGATCCAGCTGGGCTGGCTCCCTGACAGCAGAAGCATTTCAGCTTTCTGCATAACCCCACTGCAAAGGCAAAGGAACTACCATAAAGGGGTTGCCAACCACAGCAGAAGGGGAGCTAGGGTGCGAAGAAGAGGGGCAAAACAATAAAAGCAGATTTGCTGCACTCATGCTTGATATGAACCCACATGCACACAAAAAATAAACCCATCAAGAAGATGAAGCACTTCTCAGATAGGGAATCTTGCTGCTAACATTACACAGCCTGAACTGCTACCTGACTAAAAGGGAGCCTGGCAACAGAGCTCAGAGGGACTGAATTTGGACTGCCAGCCAAAGCACGGATCTGGCAAGCCAGCTTGGGCTCTGTGTCATGAAGCTGCATTTTCAAGATTAGTGGGACCAAAAATAGGCTTGTAATGACACTACACTTCATGGAAGAGTCTTACCCAACCAGCTAGAGAGCAAAAAGGTCATACAAGCAGGCAATAGATTTTGAGTCCTAAAATGGGAGTGGGAAAAACGGTTCTGATACTTTTTGCTTATTCTTTTTATTGTCAGGAAGAGAAAGGTTTTTCACTCAGATGCTTGTTTTGCAGCACTGAAAGTAAAGGGTATCCCGTTTACAATGTCTGGGCATTTACCACAAAACCTGAGGCTTTGTTTTGGTAGTTTGTAAACTTCTGTCTTATTTTCAAAGTTGATTTACCATGTGGCAAATAATAATTAGTGATAAGTCTCAATAATGTAATCATTGCTCACAGATATTTTTTATTTATTTAAACAAAATAAAAATTTAAAATTGCTGTTGTCCCATCTTGCTTTTTTTAGGCTGAGAATCCAAGTCACAGAGGTCATCTAGTGAGCTCCTAGGAACCTGCTGGGGTACAAATGAGTGACCTGAGATATTAGAAAAGGTAAATACCCCAATGTTTAGAAATGAACAGATGTTCTTGAACAGCCAAGTCCCCCACTGACTTTGTAGGGAAAAAAGACTGTAGATGAAAGGTTGCATTAGTACTGACTTTCTAAATCTCCATGTGTCAGGGTCTCTGGAGTTCACTGAAGCTAATGAGAGCACTGGGTGCACATTCCTCTGCAGCTGTGGGAGGCTGTGGCCCACTCAGTAGACTTTCCTGTGTTCATTTGTTTATAGAATAGAGCTTAGGTTAGTTGAGGAGAGAGTTCCTCATTTCCTCCTCCTCCTCCTGCCCCTCTCCCTAACCAGATCTGACAAAGTTACAATATTATTATCCTGCCAGCACTGCAGGGAGAAATACAAGTAGAACTCAGGGTGAAACGATAGTCAAAAAGAGATCCAATGCAGTACCTTTCAGGTTCAATATAGCCCATCTCAGGAAAACAGAAACCTTTACAGCTGGACTGTGGTTTCATTTAAAACATTCATGGGCAAATGATTACCAAAAACTTTTTGAGGTCCTGTTTACACTATGGGCAATTCCTACTGAAAGCTGTAGGAGGTACCTGCAGCCAAAAGATGGGGTGTAACCTTTAGGTCTGACAGGGTAAATCACATCCCAGACTGGAAGGACCAGGCTGGGTCGGTTTCTCTGTACCAGTGTCCTTCATTTTTTCAGTGCCACTTGGAAAGGCATACCCAGACTGGAATTGCACTGTACAAACCACCAGCTTATAGATTTTCCGTGACAAGTCTCCCAAAAAAAGTCAAGCCACCTGAGCTTTCATACAGACAGGGAAGCCAAGGATGGATGCACATAAGGGAATGAATCAAGCAAAAGAATCAGAGGAAGGAGACTGCGTAAATGAAACACCATTAAGCATTCACAATACATAGAAGATTCCTTTTCACTGAAAGACTTTTGCCTCAGTTTACCATACTGGAGAAGTCAGAGATACAGCATTTTTAGAGAAAAATTGAGAAGCAAGACACCTTCCTTTCCTGCAGCCCACTGAAGAGCTATAGCTGCAAAATAAGCCACCACTATCTCTACTCTCTACATGCTACAGCCAAAAGAATGACATAGACATTATTAATCTCCTCCAATGCTACCAAGGCAGTCTACAGCTTTTCCTTCAATGGGTAAACTGAAAGATACACAATCATTGCAGGAAAGGCTATTATGTATCTGTAGACCATTTTCTTTGGGTTTTTTTCTCCTCCATCCAAGGACAGGTAAATAGGAAATTGTGCCTAAGTAAAGATTTGACCCCCAAGACACTACTTCCTGAAAATAAAAAACTCAGAAATATCCATCCTGCTTTACCCTTTGTCTTTTCACCCTGAAAATTCCCCAGGGTCTGCTTCTGGCCTACTAAAGAGAAGTTTCTTCTGTCAGTTCATGAGGGACCAGGATCTGCCCTCAGGACTCTAGAAAGTATGAGAAGAGCTTTCAAAAATACAATGTGACATACTGGTGAAAAGTACAGGTTTGTCATGTGGTGAACAGCAATCTTTGAAGATTTCCAGGCAAACATGCAGGATTTGGAGGACAGCTCTCCTGCTTATGGGGTCCCTGCAAGAGCAGTGTTATGTTCTTGCTCAACAATGGTTTCTCCTGGCATGTAAATGGATCTCTACTGGGGCTGAGGAGGAAGTAATTGAATTCTGAGTTCATGTTCATCCAGCTCTCTGGGACTGAACTACAGAAATAGTCTCAAGCCTGAAGGTGGTTCACATAGCACTGCAGTCCTTTCATGTGTCAGCCCTGCTAAGCCACCGATTACGGATCTTGACAGACCCATTAATCCTCAGCAAGTCTCATGCAGGAAATCATCCTGTTTCCTCTCTGCAAAATAAAGCATTCCCATTCTAAGGGAAAGAGCATTGCTGTGCACCTCTGCAGCTAAATATGATGTAATCAGCAGAAGAGCTGTCTGGACTGACTGACAGAGTGTGGTTGGAAACAACAAAGGGAACCAGGACAGCCAGCTGAGTTACTGGTTAGCAGGAGTGAGATGATAGGGTCAGCTGACCTCCTGAAAAGGAGAAATTTGGTTGGACAATGTGAAAAAGCCAAACCCAAGAGGTCTTTGAAGCAGTTTCTACTTGGGCTAAGAACCACACTGACATCAGTGTTCTACCCATGACAACTGGGACCAAGTTTAAGAAGCCTAAAATTGGCAAGAACTAAACCAAAAATGCAGTATCTACACTGGTGATAAAATAATTGGAAAATATAAGTCAGGTACATGCAGAAAGCTCAACTGTTTCTCATTGTAGACAACTGCATTACAGCTTCTTTGAACATAAGCCCCCAAAATTACCAGGAAGATCTTGATTGCTCTTAACAAGCAAGAGGACTGATTCCAGGATAAGAGCTAGCACTTGGAGATTCTCTGCCGAAAGAAAATTTCTGCCAGATGCAGCATTTCTTCTCTCTTTTGCCTCAAGAAGTACGCAGGGCAGATATACCTCATCCTCTGTTTGGGACACACGCAAGTTGTTGCACTTTACAGTAGTGCCAAGCCGCAATTTGATCACGTCTTCTGCAATAGCCTTTACCTGATCTGCTTTCCAGTATTGTCCTACAATCCATGAAGCAAGTCTACTGGTAAGGAGGCAGACAGAGACACAGCTACCAACCATGCTTACTGTATTTTTGTGAGCAGCTGTCACAATCCAATGATCTTGTGCAAAGTAAAGTTTATGTTAGCAACAGAGGAGGAAGAAAAGTAATTTTATCCAGTAGAAACCAGCAAAAATTAATAGAAATTAGTTTATTCCCAGAAAAAAAAGTGTATCGACTCTGCCAGGTGTCTAACAACCCTGTTGGAAGAGAATTGGTCTCTGGAATACACCCTACACAGACTTCCCTGTTGCAATCAACACAATTATTTGTCTGGTGTTAATATAGTGACATGCTGCTTCGCTGAAATGTCCCTGGCTGCCTTTCAAGCTCTTGAAAAGACAGCAAAGATTTTGTTTTGATTTAAAACTATTTTTCAGCACGTCCATGTTGGAGTGCCCTTATAAAAATGCCCACAAAGTCTTTTGACAGGGCTGAGTAACACAGGCACTTAAAGGAAAGAACTAATATTAGATGCTGACACTCAAGTAGGGACTTCTAGCCTTTAAAAAAGTTACTTCTTTTTAGAAGTAATTTCCCTGACGCTTCCAACTTACCATTTTTTATTTTATAAAAAGGCTGTCTTAACTTCAAATTTGAATTAATAAGTCACCAAGGAATCTAATACTATGGTAAAGCAATGCAAATATCACTACACAATATGGAACTAAAAGAAGTTAATAAATTCTTGATAGTATGTGTTCATAAAATAGTCAAGCTTGCAAGATTCCCTTAAAGCAGTACAATATCACCTTTTTTTAGACAAAAAAACCCCAAACTGTTCTCCAGGGCCCATCCTTTCAAGATTAAACAAATCACTTCCTCCCATTTCCCTTCTATTTTAGAAATTCTATTGAAATCAGGTATTGAGAAAATGTGGTTACACGCTAAAGATATGAAATTGATGTGCCATACGGCTGACTAAAATGTAACGATGAACAGTCCATCACTCCGAAAATTTACTTCTTTTGTTTTACCAACAAATGTCAGACAGCTTCATAGGATGATCCTGTTCCTGCCAAATTCCACAAGGTTTCCACAAAACACTATCATTGAGCTTCCAGCAAACTGTTCATATTAAATAACTCTAAGTTGACCAGGTAACACAGAAAATATGGCAGGTGTTGAAGCAAGCCAGATCTTTTGATGCAACAATAAATCCACTGCAAAACAGTGTTGGTAAAGGCAAAGACCTTACACAGCAAAGCACACAGTAGAGCTTTCAATGCTAAATGTGTTGGGAAAGGCAAGAGTTGATAAAAATGAAAGTTGAAAAACTTGTAAGAAGGAACCCCATGGTGGCAGTTCAAAAGTCTAATCATTGTCCTGTACTTAAACAAGGAAATAACTGCAGGTAACTGTTGACTTTGCTAACGGCATTCATGGAGGGTTTTCTGAGGTTTGCTTTGCAGAAGAGGAAACTAAGTCAGAGGGACTAAGTAAAGGCCCCAAAGCCATAGGCAAACTTCACTGCCAGGGCCAAGTTTATCAAAAGTTCCCTGCAGACACCTGACTTCCAATCATACCATGAGGCCCCTATAGTCTGTTAGATCTACAGTGGTTTCACCTGCTGTTATAAAGCAAGGAGGACTAGATCTGTCTATTTTTTCAAAGTATATGTTTGTTTTGAAGCATTCAAATGCTTGCAGTAAGAAAGGCTATGAAACCATGACAGGGAAATGTTTTTCATGCAGTCTAATATAATTTTCCCCTTTGAAATCAGATACCTTAAAATATACATGTGAGACATCTTTCAGCATCCAAACCCCTACAAAATAGGACAGAACCAGAGTTTTGGTAGAAGAATCATATTTCACCTTGCACCTTAACAATAGCTTAGAACTGCTGGTACCCTGCAGGGAGCTCAAAGTCTTGTACAAGCATAACACCACAGGCAACAGGGTCAAGAGACATCACTTTACCTATCTTCTGGCTTCCCTCCAGGACCTAGACCTTTTCCTCACCACTCCTCCACCAAAATTCTTCTCCAGGCTCCTGACACAAGAAGCAAATCAAATACCAGCTTCCCTTTCAAAACAGCTGTAATGCAGCCCTTGAAGATCTGTATTGAAAAGTTCACAGCTCAGCTGTAACAAAGGAAAGAGAACTTATGGGCTCCAAATGCTTAGGTAAAATGTAGGCCAAATGCATAGATTTCTGTTTACATAGACTCTGAAATCTATTCACTTTCTCCAGTTAGCTAAATAGCTTTTTTATGAAGAGAGCATAAAACTCTTTATCAAAATACTGAGAACCAATGCAGTTCAATATATTTCAATGGTAGATTTCTGTTCCATAAAGAGGGGGTCTGTCTGGGTTTATAATTTATCATTTTAACATTTCCTGCTAATAGTATCTGATTTTCTTGAGTTCTCCAGATGCGATGACACCTTCTAAATGCAATATACCATCTTTTTCCATATGGAGCACAAAGACTAACAGCATCAGTCACAGGATATTAATAATAAGGTTTTCTGGTGATACAATAAAATGACACAAGTTCTTATGGAGGATTCCAGTGGACACCCTACAAAATCAAGGTTGAAGTTTTCAACACACTGTGTGCCATCATATACAAGTAGTGAAGTCAAGTATCCAGTTATCTTTACTGAATCATGAAAAATAACCAGTCAAAAGGAAGATTACCCAGATAGGCACACTCATTTCAACCATGCAGAGCACAATCCAGAACATTTTCTATTTATGCAAGTACAAGTATTGCATTGCCTTGATTCTACCACAATTGTTGGCCTAACCTAGACCAAATAGACTGTGTAGCTCTTTCCCTGTATTACAATAATCTAAACTCACATCTGGATACACCTGCTTAACCAATAATCCTCCTGCACTTCCAATAAATCCAAAGTCTCAATGGCTGCCCCAGTTCTCCTCTACTCCTGGTTTTCTGCTCATAACACTCATTTGCTTTACTGCAGGAGCAGTTTATTTGGTCATTCCTTAGCACAAGAATGATCACACCAAGTCAGAGCAAATAAGCAACTCCTACCACCTCCAGCAGTGACCAACAGAGAAATCCTACTGGAGGATATGAATATGAGACCAGCACGAAACTAGTTCCCTATCTCATTCTCCCAACTTCAAGAATTTTGGCTTACGGAGGACCCAGATCTTTCCTGCTTCCCACAGTTTACCAGAGAGGTAGTGATTAATGAAGCCAGCTGTGTAATCTCCCCTGCATTGAACTGAAAATGACAGATGAACTTGAGCAGACTTTCAATGCCACCCAGCGCAGCTGATAGCAGCACAGCCACATCGGTCATGCCCCATGACAACTCTCTCCTCACTCCTCCTGCTACCTCTCAGCCACATCAAGGAATGGCTCTTGGATAGACTGAGGCTGTGGGAAGCTTGTGTTCAAACCTCTCTTCTGTAGCTGATTTCCTGTGCAAACATCAGCAAGGCAATTTGGGATCCTTTTTTTGGCAACGTAAAGAGAGAGGCTCCTACACAGGTTGAATGAGAGCAGTTTGGTTCCCGCTGGAATCTCTCTAGAAGAGCATGTTTCTCTCCACTGAGTTACAGCTGAAATCTCCTTTGAGTCCTCAGACTGCAAAACAGCATAAGGCACTGTGCTGACTCCCCAAAGATGCTGAGGAGGAAAGATATTAAAGCCTTCTAAAATCCAGTTATGGTGGTGCAGGGGTGTGTAAAGCCTTTGTTGCCCTTCAAAAGGCAGATGTGTAGAAGGCAAAGTGAGGCAGTGGGTGGCATCCTTGTCCTGTGAAAAAGCCAGTTCTTTTTCACACTGCCTCTTTGCCACATGGTGAGCAAAGGGGCTCTTCCCTTGTACTCTTGGGCCTATAAACATGCAACTGAACTACTCCTGTACCTCACCATGGGTGGCCCGACTCATGCTGACTTCACACAACACAAAGCCCTGATTTTGTCACACTTCCACCTGTGTGTTTGCTCTTTCCTTGCTATGTACAAAGTCACAGCAAATAAGCCATTTGCCTTGCTGGAGGGGGAGTAGAACAGGAGGGTGCCAAGGGAACAAGGGAGAAGGACTCGCTTTAAGCTCATTTCTCCTCATCCCCAGCCCTGATGGAATTGTATTCTGCACACACACTGAAACATTAGCATCGGCTGATTTGGAAGGAATATTGGAAATGAAGTGATGGCAGAGTAAATGTCAATGCATTCAGTGTGACACAGTGAGCACCAGATCTTAAACAGCTTCATCATTGTGGCATTTACTGTATCCTGAAATAATATTAATCCCACTGTTGTCCTTCTTGATGGAATCATCCATGAATATGGTTTATGGGACTGGCCAAAGTGCTAATAGGTTAAAAGAACAACCTATCCAGTGTTCCACTAAATTAAGGTCGCTTCATGGGATTTAATGAAACAAGTACTGTGTGGGATTTCAAAGGACGTTCTTGTAATTCATGTCTATTTAGGGCTCCTGCTAACCAGAAACCTAATTTCTTTGAGTAAAATAGGTTTTTGTGAAGCCTGGCCATGTGAAAAAAGCTTTAAAGGGCAATAATCAGAAGACCTCATCTGTAACACTTTGTTATTTCAGATGAGTGTTTTGAAAGTTTGGGGGATGGAGTTATTAAAAAAAAAAAGAAAAGGGAAAATGAAAGAAAAGCCAGTCTGCAAATTAATTAGAGCAAATGTATTACTGCTATTTGTCTCTCAAATATTCATGAATGGTTAAAGTGAGACCCAGACACCATTAAATTACAAATGGTGTAGACACTTAATAAGCCAGATACTGTCTCACAAAATAAATAAGTCAATTGGCTCCCATATGCCCAATGAGGAATTGATGCTAAAAAATTGTGGGCAAATGGCATCAGCTAAGGCCACTGCCTCAGAAACAGACCTGTATTTCCTTCCCTAGTTCCGTATGTAAATGATGAATGAAATTAT
>WEKY01003004.1:104285-134058 GCA_013390045.1 Picathartes gymnocephalus | reverse complement strand
AAATGATCACATTATTCTCCACATTTTTGGTGTATATTTTTTTATCTAAGTGAACGTAAGTCCAGATGCTAGCTGAGCTTGCAGAAATTCTATTTTTAAAAGTTATGAACTTATAGTGTTACATTCTATTATAGAAAAGTAAGTAAAATATGAAACCCTATTTGAATTTGTGGCTCAGCAAAAGACCACAAGAATTTGATGCACATCTGGAAGCTGATTAGTGTGGGACGTGCAAAATAAAACAATGACAGAAAAATTGTGGGTCAAGGGTCATTTGGTTCTATTCTTTTATTAAAAGAAAAAAACTGTTGAAGTTACTAAAAATTGTGACAGCACCCTATAATCTGTGCAAACACTCAGGCCAAGTAACAACACAGCAGTGCATATTTTCACTGATAATAGCCAAATGACATAGAAAGACACTTCAAGGACATTTCCTTTTTTACGGTCTAAAATGGCCTTTTCTCATTTCTGGAGCTGAATGAAGCTAGAAAAAGCGTAGATAATGACGAAAGCCTGCTTTATGTCACTGTAATAGATTACTCAGTAATAGATTACTGAGAAAAAGAAAAACCCAAACAACTCTTCAGTAGAATTAGATTGTGTGCTATCCAGGGTTCATAAGAAAAGCCCTTCTGAAGCATGATTAGGATACACAACATACACCCACCCCAGAGTGCAAGAAGTCCTACGCCTGACACACTCATTTCATTGCAGCATTCCTAGAGATAAACAGTCGTTTCTGCTTCACTGAAATCTAGCTAACAGATTGACATATTCTGGACAGGCTGAAAATACTGAACACTTGAACTTCTTTGCACAAGCAGAAGGACCTGGACTTCCAAACTGCTTCTCCATCTAATGTGCCAAATGTCAGGAATTTGAGACAAAAATTCGATTACAGGCTCAAAGGAAATAATGCTGTTAAATATAGATGTATACACACACACACGAACAACTGAATGTATCACTCATACATAATTTTTACCTTAGCTTTTCTTATTTAAATGGGTCAAATGTTCAGCCTCTATCTGGAAATAAGCAAGCCACAACTCTACATAAGACTACCAAAGTGTCTCCCAAAAGGTATCTTGTTCTCAGTGCCCTATTTTCATCCTCTTTGAACATCTCTGATCTCAAATTTTATTTGAAGCCAAAAGTCCTTTGTTTGTCCACTTTCTAGGGAAAGTTACACCATTCCAAGGAGCCACCTTCTCCCAGTGCTATCAGGCTGACAGCATTCAGCTACACTTCAGAAGGAATGCCTACTTCCAGACCCTCTGGAGTATGGCAGATGTATCAGGATGAAGGTATCATCTACACTTTCAGTGCAGAACAAACTCACGGCTCATGTCTGAATAGAATATACTATTTCAGCTGGAAGGGACCTGCAATGATAATGTGGTCCCAATGATAATCCAGACCACTCAAGGCTGATCAAGTTAAAGTATGTTATTAACGGCATTGTTCAAATGCCACATAAACACTGTCAGGTTTGGGGCATCACCAATCTCTCTAGGACACCTGTTCCAGTGTTTGACACTGTCTCAGCACAGAACTGCTTAATTAAATGCAAGAGTTAAAAAAAAAAAAGAGATAAATTAATTATGTACAATACTTCTGGAAATAATGAAAACATTCAGCTACTTCAAATAATAAAGCCTGAAGTAAGTTTTATGCATGACCAGTTCATCATATACCTTAGTTTTAATAATTGATACTGCTTCATGGCATTTGCATGAGCATTTCCTTCTGTATCATGTAGAATACGTTAAATATTTTAATTCATCTTTCAACCAAAGACTATCACTATCCTGGAAGGGAAACACAATTTAGGGCTTCCTATGGACAACATATTATTGCACTCTCCACTGTTTCCTTTTGAGGAAAGCTGTCTCACACGAGTCCATATAGCTTTTTATCAATTACTGCAAAGATGATGCACAGTAAAACAAAGGGCAACATGGAAGCTCTAGATGTGCTGAAGCACCTACCTAACATCTCCTAAAGGAGCACCATCTTCTGTAAAAGAAATTCCTGTCACAAAACATTAATACCTCCCCGGAAGCTTCTATTCCATTAAGATCTTGGCATTAACATTCAGAATCAACTATACAAAATACCAGGTTATGTTTTATGAGCTACAGTAAGAGTTGTATTCCCCTGGAGCAGCAGAGATCAAAGTCCAGAGTCATGCACATGAGACCTTGCTCAAGGAGATCTGGCCAGTTTTGTAAGACAATACTGAATATTCCCTAGAGGAAAGAGCAAGAATGACTATCCCAACTGCAATTAGCTAACCTCTTAAATGGTAGTATCTTATCCTGAACGAAGGCAGAAAATATTTTTTCCCTAGTCTATGCAATCAGAACTATGGATACAAGTCCTCTAGACAAAAGCAGAAGGCTTATCACTAAAGAAAATGTTTGAATCATTGGTAAATTTGAAAACAAGGATGAATGTTCTTCTAGCTCTAACTCTTCAGTTTCCTGACATGTACAGTGCACCAACCTAAAAGAGGATGCCCTTTATTCTTTGAACAAATCTACAAAACAAGCCTTAAATTAAAAATTTTTTTGGCTGTCACAAAACATCACCTTAAACAGAACACACTACTAGCCATAAAAAGAAGTTAATGTGCTTTAAAGAGGAAGTATAAATTCCATTTTTTCAAAACCTCATCTGAATTAAGACCCGAGTATGACGAAGCTTTCAACATCAATCACCCATTTCAGGGAATAATATGGTCTTGTTTTACTGTTATGTACAACAAAGACACACTGTCAAACCACTTGCAACACAATTCAGTTCTCTTGTTGGCCAAGATCCCTGAAACCCATGGAGGGTTTCATTCCACAACCACTGTGCACAGAGAAAAACCTGATACCAAACAGGTCCTGTTGACATTGGAATTACTCCTGCAGATTCTCTCCCTCAACAAATCTTCACATGCTTTAACGGGGTTTTTTTAAGTCTCTCGATGACTTTGTATATGCATTCTAAGTGTTCTAACAACAAACTGTCATGGTAATTACCTCTCAGAAAGCAGGGAAACCACTGCACAAATCTCTCACACAACATGCATTCAGATTAGGCTTCTGCATGCGTAGTTTTAACACCCATCTTTCATTTCCACATTCTTCTTATGTACAGAACAGTCATATTTTGTTCAACATTCTTATATTAGGGTGTTCTACAAGGAATTCTATATAAAGGCAAGGGTGCGTGGAACACTAGCAAAGCATACAAAACCAGACGTTTACGTCTAAACCCACATAGCTCAAGTACTAGTAAAAAAGAAGCCTGAAAGACTCAGATGAGTACCTTGAACTTTGGGTGAGAGAATGCTACCATATCCAGTGCCTCTGCAGTGCTTACAGTTTCTTAGCAAATTGCTAATTCCAAGAGCTGAGGTTCCAACCAGATGTTGGGAAAGTAACATTAGCTATAATATGAGGAAATTAAAATGGATTTTTTCTTTCTCAGAATGTAAATTTAGGCCAAGGTATTCTTTTTCCTCTCCCTAGGGAAGGCTTAGAGAAGTTTATTGCCCCATTTTACCCTACAAAATTTTGCCCCTAGCAATTTTCTCTAATTACGGTGGGTATCTAGTATTGCTCACATCTTCAGCCTAGATGACTTACTTCACTGGAATTCCTTTGAAAAATTAGCTGATTAGTATGAGCATAAAGTCTTAATCTGGCCTCAGAATTAACATACTCATCCAGACCAATTCTCCCAGTGAGAGGGTTTTTTGTTGGGTACACAAAGGACTTTATAAACAATTCGCCAGGCATGGAAAAAAATCCTGTAATGATCATTTTCATTACACACATCCTTGTGATTTCAGGAAAAGACTGGAAAATATAATAGGCTACTATTCTCAATGAAAGACTATATGCTAATAGAGCATACTAAACAAATTCTGATCTCTGCTGTACCCATGCAATGCTGCTGAGTGCACTGGAGCTGACTGAATGCCCATGGATATACAGTTTTGGCTCATGAAGGCTACTCACACTGCCTAGCGAACATATATAACATAAGTAAATCTCCTCTAGGGTGCAAGCCGAAAGTATCTTCATTAAAAGGCAGGTTCTTGACTTCAAACATAGTAGCTAAAGTAAATATGAGATGGAATTGATGTGAATACTGCCCAAAATCACTGCGGAAAAATCTCTACCCTATTAATTGAAGCTGGTTCTATTCAAAGACCACAACTAAGTTTATTAACCAAGTTTCACATTGATATGCCATTAAGATGACTTCAGGAGCTTTGTGATGAAATTGAACACCAAATGAAATAATTTGCTTCAATGGCAGGACAGAGTTCTTGGATTTTATCTATTTTTTCCTTTTAGTTAATATGAATTATTGTAATTCCTATTTGCTTTTCTCATCCTAGTAATCTACAACCCCCATAACATGACATACATAACGTTATCACAAATAGTAAGAGGTAATAGAAGACAAATTTTACTCATACATAATCATTCATTATCTCTTAAATGATAGGTATCTCCTAGTCACACAGAATATATAAAAGGAGGAAATGCAAATTCTATCTTACCAAATGTAATACAAAACGTGACATGAATTTGTAACAGAGACTGCAACAGCCCTAGACATATGTCAAAATGCCTTGAGCTACTTAGAAAACTTGAGGCAATTTTCAAATACCCTAGAGCAGGACTGTATCTTTTTACTGCTTTTTCATTAAGAGGAATCATTAGTGAAGACAGTCTTAGTATGCATTTAAAAGTATTTTTTTAAATAGCAACAATAAAATTACACAATACCATAATTTTCATTTAAAATCCCAAATTATTTACTTTTTCTTTTAGAGATTGCCTACCATTACAAATTCACACAGTCTTTTTCCACAAAATGCTGCATTATTTTAATCTATTCAATGAGATTATTGACAAGTTTGATTGCTAACCATGAGAATCCAAGTCAACCTTCTCACCATCCAACAGGCAACTAATGATAATGAAAACAAAATGTTTTGTGCTACTGTTCTGCACTTGGCTCTATATATACCTTGCATCTCACTCAATTTCACCATCCTCCCAATATCTTGACCAAGCAAGGAATAAATACCAAAGCTAGCTACATCATTCAGTTCCTTTGTATTACTTAGGGCTTAATATATCTTGCATATAACCATGTTACCTGAAACACTTCTAGGGAAGGGAACACAGTGCAACACACCAGCCTTATGCCTGATAGTCTAATAAAGAAACTATATAAAAGTTTCAATGAGACACTTCAATCCTTTTAAAAAGGATATTAAAGGATTTTCAAATGTTCAGGATTCCTGCCTGCCATGAGGAAGTTGCATGGACTAAGGGGAAAAAAAAAAAATCTGGTTTATGTAACTGTAACAATTAAGAAATTAATCTATCACAGAACAAATCTTATGCAATGCTGATTTAAGTCATAGTTATGATTCCACATGGAAGAAATCCAAGACAGCCTTGCCATCTAAGATTTCTTCCAAGACCTACCTCACAAGAACAGCCCAAATATAATCAAATTCTACTGAGTGGTACACTAGTTATAAATTGCTGGAATATGCTCTTAGTCATTTTAAAGGCATGAGGAATGTGAATGACACAAAAGGTGGTGTTTAAAGAACAAATAGACAGCTGTGGTCCCTGTGAGCACTGCTGGCTGCCCAGCTCAGGCAGGGTCCTTCACATCTTCCTCACTTTCCACTGACTCTCAGGCTGCAACAAATACACACATATGAAAATTGAAACCAAGGGCAGCATGAGCTGATCTGTACAATGTGCCCCTGCCTATATGCCACTGTGGAGAGATCTCTGAATGTTCTACTACATACAAATTTATCTTTTCAAACTTCCTCCAGGCCTTCCTATTGCACATATTCACAGGA
Organism: Picathartes gymnocephalus; assembly: GCA_013390045.1. Taxonomy (NCBI): domain Eukaryota; kingdom Metazoa; phylum Chordata; class Aves; order Passeriformes; family Picathartidae; genus Picathartes; species Picathartes gymnocephalus. Next base: position 128,156 of record WEKY01003004.1, on the reverse strand, counting down.
ACAATCTTTGTCTAAAAGCTATACACACTTAATCTTCAATTACTTCATGGTAGTTCAAATTGCACCTTGCTCTTGTCCAGATTAGGCCTGTTCAGTGAATTATTATTAGCATATATTAATATAAGTAAGAAACTAAGCTTTGCTTCTACCCAAGTTAAGTGCTCTCCAATGCAGTTAAGCTCAATTCTATGAAATAGGCCAGACTGCAATAAAACAGAAGTCAAGACATACTATTACCTTTTCATGGAGAAAAAACAAAGGCTATGGGTAGGAATCCAGTTAGATGGGTTTAACTGAATATAAGCATTTTATTGTACTAAGAGGTTAAAATAACCTATCCATATGGACACCTGGAACATATCCTTTAGAAGAGTTGTTTGAAAGAGCCCATTGAGGCTTACTCTGATTTTTGTGATTGATTTAAGAAGCTCAATTCATAAAGTAACTGACCACTAACATTGGAAAGAAGCACCACTTTTGAAGAAAGCTATCCAGTATATGACAACAATCTCTTGAAGCACCTTTGACAGGGTGCTGAAGGAGATTAAAACTAGCTCAGTTTTACACTACTGCTCAGAACACAGTCCATGAAGGCAGGAAACTATATTTACAAACAAGCAGATTATCAAGTCACAGGAAATTTCTGGTATTTTTTCCACCTCCAGCAATACATCCATCAAAGCTTTGTTGCCTTACCTAGTCAAGAAACATTGCAAAGAGGGAAGCCACTAAAGATTTAGTTTCTCCTCAGCTCATGTAGCTGTTACTGCAGGAACATCTCCTCAGAGAATGAGAGTCCCTTACAGTGGCCCTGTCCTGGCAGGAGAAGCAGCGAGTCCCACTCTGCAGATTTATCACCCTGCCCGGCTCAGATCTCCAGCATTCCTTTGACTTCAGCTCACAGGAAAAGGCAGGATGTTGTCTCTCTTCTGAAAGGACCAGATTTACCTCACCACAGCAAGACTTTAACTTACAAGTCTGGAATGCAAAACATAGTGTGAAACCTTGGCTCAGGGACAGCTATTTTAGCACTTACTAATACCTCTTTTTCCCCATTAAAAATTCTGAGTTGTGAATACACCACAGTGATCACAATAAGAGAGGAAAAAAGCAAGATGTAATTTTCCTATTGGTGATCGATTTTGGACCTGCTATGCCAGGTAAGTGTTAAGACTTATAGAATAAATATTTAAGCTCAGGCCCAGACAAAGCTATGTGAGCTTAAGTTCAACCTGTGCCACATGCCTACATCTCTTCGCTGTGCTACACTGTCAGAAACTCATAGGGAAAACAACACATCCTCCACAAACCCCAAAGGTGATCAGTATGTCCTCCACACCTTTCAAATCTTGACATCTTGTCACTTCTCCTTCAATGCCCCACCACCCATCTAGCTGCCACCTCCTCTGCAGATACTGGAAGTGGGATCACTTCACAGATTTTACACCCAAGTCCTACTCCTCTGAACTTTCAGATCAAAACTAACATTTGGGTTTTCCTGGTAAGCACTGGAGAATCTGAATAAGCTGCAGTTAGACAGGCTACTTCTATTCCTATCCCCCCTTTGCATTTACTCATCTCCTGATTTTTTTCCAGTATAGACCTCTTACCTTCCAACTATTTCTTCTGAGCATACAATCACATATACAAACCATATCTTCGGTCTATGGCATGAGTTAGAAAAATGTTATTTAGCTACTAGATTATCTCCACTTGAAATTTCAGAGAAGATGTAGGAACAGGAGAGGTCCATTAACAAAGAAAAAGAAAAAAAAAAAGGCAACCAGACAAAACCCAAAAACCACAAAAATCAAGCTGTTATTTATCAATTCACGTTGACTTGGGAATTACGCATTGGACATGCAACTGAGAGGTAGATGTGACAAACTGAGTTTCTCCTAAAAGTCAGCCATTAACCTTAGAATCTCAGGTGACTGCAGTGACACTACACATTAAAAGAGGAAATGCAGAAATTATTCTTGTTTTGTAAAAAAGAACTTCACTGCTACAGAACAGAGAGTGGTGGATTTCAGTAAACTCTAATGAGCTACACCCAGTGGAAGTCACAGTGTCATCCATTTGTCTTCTCAAACGAAAATGAATAAAAATCAGTATTTATAGTTAAACTGTATTCAAAAGTTTATGCCTACATTAAAATGTAGAGCATGAGAGAAGACAGCACATTCTGATTAAACAACATTCAGGACAGTTTTTGTGCCATATGATAATTTTACTTCAATTAAATGTAATTAAATATTAAAACAGGATGGGGAAGAAGATAAAGTATTTAAAACCTAACATGCAATATTATTACTGCTTTTTAGTTCAGTGCTGCTACTACTACATTCAACAATTGCCCCATTTTCCATCACTTTAAAAAGTTTTATTCATGCTGAACTGTGCTATACTTTTAACTGATATACCAACATGCAAGGAAAAACATGGTAAACATTGTGATTTAAGTTTAAAAAAAACAAAACTCACAACGAAAAAAACTGCTGCCTCTTCTCTCCTGTACCTGGCTGTTGTCTAGTAACTACTTTTATTCCATATCTTCAAAGTCAATCAAGAATTTTTTCTGGGACAGCATGTCCTAATTCAATTTATTTGTGGTGGCCCATTTTTAAAGATTCAAATTAAACATTTTTTTGGTAGCTGAATGACAGTTTCTAAATTCATTTATTAAGCAAGAACAGTTCTCCATAGACAATAAGTGGAACTTCTGTAAAACTGTATTAATACTAAAATGTAACTTATGCTTCCCAAATTTAGCTATAAATGAGGTGTGAAAAATCACTTTGCTCCTGAGTGACAACAGAGAAAAATGCCTCAGTTACACACGAGAATTCATAGAACAAGACCCTTCCTCTAAAAACTTCCCTAGTTGAATTCCAATCACAGTCAGGAGTGAGCACATACTCTAGCAAACCAAGTGTTGCAGAGTATCATAAGACAGAAAAACTTAAAACACTTTTTTCTTTTCCTCTTTCTGAACATCAGGGAAACCACAGCATAGTTTATTTGTTGACAGCAATGGAAGAGGATTTAGTAAAATCTCTTTCTGGAAGCCCTTGGAAAAAAAATAGCCCGTAAGAGGACACTTATAAAAAAAAATTAAAAATCTGAAGATTAAAATTTTGAGTCCTTTGTGGAAAGAGTTAAAAGAGTTAAGGTACAGAAACAGGGTACAGTGTCATTTCTGAAGTAACAGCAGTGTTCTTGTTAGTGATGTGAGTATCACAGCTGTGAGTCTGAAAATAATGGGTTCGATATCCTGGTCATAACCTGGGAATTCAGAATTTATGATGGGACACTTTATTGACTTCTTAAATACTAGAAAAATCAGTTTTCCCTTGCTTTAGGTTTTATTAAAAAGCTTTCAGTTACAATAGTCTTTCAACTTTTTGGCAATCATGGGAAACCTTAAGACTCAGCAATATTAACGATGAAAATTCATGTAAGATTTCATATCAGTCCAGATTGTTACACCTTTGTTTTAAAGCAACAAAAGGAGAAAGACTGAACATATTAAAGGATCAAATAATAAAATCAAAGTTGAACTAAAATTGAAAGTCTTTCAGTCACGAGAAAGGTATCATTTCATATTGCTAATTACCTAGGAGACAACTTGAGAGTCAAGTAGAATATGGGCCTAAGGACAAATGGATATCAGTACATATTAAATTGATAGCAGTAACATGGTAAAGTGAATTTTATACTTCAATTTATACTTCAGGAAGAAACATGCACAGCTTAAATTGTTTGTGGTGTATGAATGATTTACAGCGATGGAGATGAAAACAGCTGTGAAAGTGAGACAAAAAATAAAGCCTTTGAATGACAAGGATCTGTCATTACATTATCTTCCTGGTATATTGTCATTCAAACACAAATAAGATCCACAGCTGCTCTGTGATTTCTGACACAATTTTCAACTTACTCCTCTTATTATCAAATTATAATACTTGTCTTAGAATGCTCTGTGGTAGCAAAGACCCTGAAGCAAGCCCACATCTCCTGGCACTCATTTGTTACAACAGACTGCTCACAGGTTTTTAGCAAGCTTCATTTTCATGTTCCTTCCTGATAAACTGATAGGATTTATTTTTGTAACTTCTTTGTTGAAGGACTATATGGAAGACAATCCCACATACAACCGTTAACAGGCCTCCATGAGACTTTAAAAAATGTTATCAAACACCATATAAGGGCTTTTATCTGTGTTGTTACCATTTGTTAAGGGAGGAAACCTCACACATTCTGACAGCTGATGAACAAAACACACTTTTGAGGGCTCTGCCTCAATACCAACTTGTCACTTATACCTTGGAGAGAAAGGGCTTTTGTTTTGTTTTCAAAGCACAAAGCCCAAAGCCTTGCCAAGCAGTTCCACCAGGGATCCAAAGGCATCTCAACAGTAAATAACCTGAAAGCAATTTGTGTGAGAGATGTCATTTCTGGAGCAACAGCCTCCTGCATGGCTCCTGTCAGTGGCACCACGCAGGCAGCAAGGACCATGCAGCCCAGCCCACACTGACCCCAATCTCTCCTCTTGATGACCCCTCCCAAGGTCCCCTCTCTCTGCTCTGAAAGCGTTTACCATAAAAGACACACAGTGCCACATTACAGCCTTGGCAAGTTTGGGGTGAAACACTTTGACAGGTCCTGCTGCACGAACAGCTCACTGTGGCTTCCTCATAAACTAACACACATTACAGACCAATATGATCAACTCAAATCCGATTTATTTCAAGAATAAATGTTTTCATGTCAACCCATAATCCCACAGGTAATGGCAAAATTTCTCCAAATGATGGCGATGCCGAAATATTTAAGCAATTTCTTACATTGCATTTTTCAAAGATGTCAAAATTGCCCCAAATAACAGATTTCGTAAAATTTACTCTTGACGAGTAAATACTCTGGATGATGATATGGCAATATTAGCACCCTGCTCTGACCAACTGAGCTAATCCTTTGGGACGTGTTGTTTTTCATCAAGTTATTGGATTTATTCCACAGTGTTTTTTCTTTACTATGTTTCAGCTCAGGAAAGAAAACCATTACAAAATAAAATTAGACTGGGCATGCACTAATTGTATCAATATTCAGTTGGAATACCCAAGATCACTGAGTAAAAAAATACTACCTGAGAATGACAGACAGAGATTAAGAATAGAAGCGAACAGTAGAGAAACACTACCAATAATACAATTTCCTTAGGAGTTCATGATAGAATACTTGAAATTGTGGGACACACTTTAATTAAGAATTTAAAGTATTATAATGCTTATTTACAAACATTAAAAAGAGACATTAAAAATGTAGCAAAATAATCCAAAATATTTCCAATAATCCTAAGTATTCCCAAATGTTTAGATAATATAATGAAAATATCCACAGGGTCTTGACTGGAATATACATTACTCCTTCTAAAATAAACGATATATTTTAAAGAAATTCTCCTCTTAACTAAGAGGAGCCAATGTATTTTCTAAAATAAACTTTCTTACTGCTGTGATATTTCTTACTAACCAGAATCCCTTCTGTAGTCATGTTGATTTCAGGGCCAGGAGCTGTCTGCTCTAATTACCTGAAGGAGAATTCACAAAGCAGACCCTAAAACACTTCAACATTACTCTTTCTATATTCCAGTTTCAAACACAACCCAATTTACATCTAGACTTGAGAAAAAGATAAATTGATTTGTGGCTCAATGTATACTTAAATAAATATATAGATCTACTTGGATCAAGCTTCATTAAACATAAACAAACAAACAAACAAACAAAAACCCCAACCAAACAGGAATTGTTAAAGCCATGGTTGAAACTCTCCCGGCTAGTCTGGTCATGAAAGAGCCACCTTTCACAAATTCACACACTCTGCTGATGCTTTCACAGTTAAATAAAAAGCACACCTAAGTTACCAAGCTATGAGTTCTGAGTTAAAAACTTTTGGTTTTTGATAAAGTTTTCTTTAGGAGACAAAAGGTAGAAGTGCTCAAAAGGTATGTCTCCTGCATATAAAGGAAGTAGAATGATGCATCAGTGTGTTACAGTGATTATGTTCTATTCATTAGAATAAGTTATTAAATAAAGACTAACTGTAAAATATTTTTAAATCTTCAGAAACAGAAAGCATGCATCCCAAAGTATTAAAAATACCAACAGAGCTCCCCAAGCTTTGAATGTTGCCGTAACAAAAGAAAGGTCCAAACACTTACAAAGTAAAACAACATAAAATGACAAACCTAATAGTACTTTTAAAACAAAACCAGCCAACCAAAAAAGAATGACCCACAGATCTGTATTTAATTCGACACTGATTCTGCAAATGTCACAGAAAGGTCAACAATACAGGCAGTTATATATAAAAAAAAGGCAATATCTCGACAGCCAATAATTGAAATGCTTTTAAGACTGTACAATTATTTTAATAATAAATGAGTCATTTTAATGAAAAAAATGTTAACAAATATGGAACAGAACTTCAGACAGGGAATTGCTAAACAGTACCGCTCTACAGGGTTTTTTTGGTGGTGAATCCTTATAGAATCTAGAAGGGAGCACAAAGTAATACTAATAATTTATAATATTTGCAAATGATGAAGTTTCTTTACTGTAAACAGTGATAGGGTTTGATCAGGTGGCAGCTTAACACACTCTCCCTAAGATGCATACCACCAGTTTTATCACGGATTTGAAAAGAAGAAAACAATAAAAGATTCCAAGCCTTACAGATCTACTCTCTCCTGATCCTCCTATCAAAAAAACACCAACAACTGGTTAGTTATGTTATTCTTTTGGCTTGATGCCCATTCAAACAAAATAAGTTTTAGTTATTAAATTTGCATTGAGTATTAATTATTAGATGAAAATTCTCCAAGAAGTCACAGTTTCAAAACCACATATTTACCCTTTAGAACTAATACACATTCTCTATGTTATGAAGTAGTGCTCTTTCCCCAGAACTGATTCAAGAACCAGTAATTTAAGAGATTCCAGGGGAAAACTAAAGACTGCTTGGCTCTTGTCAGCACTTAGCAAACAGTGCTTCTAGCAAGTCCAAGTAGGCAAACTTTATCTGATGCCAGATCTAGTCAAAAGTATTAGATACAGTGGCTCTAGATCTTATAACATGCATTATTCTAGTCTCTAAATTTGCATAACCACCACCAAGTATTAAAAATTATCATATCATTACAGATGACTTCAAGGGCTCAGAAGAAGTCTTTATCAGGATCAGTAAGTTTAACCTGGTGTATTAAATCCATCTACTCTGTGAGAAAGGTTCTCCATATGCTGAGAGTTCCTTTTCTTCTTACTCCCTAATGAAATTCATGATTTTATGCAACAACAAAACTATCTACAGTAGAGACAAAGGTGTCAGAGACCTGAGATTTCAGGATTTAAGGCACCAAACAAATCAGCCTTGTTCCTAAAGAATCTGGTCTTCCTAATAGCATATGTAATATACAGAATAATGGAGTGAAATTTTAACAGTGACAAACTTGCTCTTTTTCTTAGCAGCACAGGGTGATAGTGTGCATCTAATGCTCTGTGACAGTTTTTGCCTGGTGCAAATTCCTCCCAGGAAGGAAGACCTCATAGCCTATGTCTCCTTATGGCAAATTTTAAGCAAATTAAACTGATAACCATGTCTTGAGAAACAATCCCGAGGACAGCACTGCTGACAGGACTCCCAGAGGGACACGGTCCCTGTCAGCAGGGCAGCATGGTGAGTCACAGGCAGTGTGGTACTGCGGAGGGATGTGCTGTGCATTGCGGGCAGCAAGGGGATGAGGGAGCCAGCCACGGCCTCGGGGGAAAACGGGATGCCAGTTAAATAGCAGCGAGATCTCTGCCAGCCAGAGAGGCACGGGCAGCCCTGAAGGGCCCTGCTTCTGACAGGACAGCTCGGCCAGACCATGGGCCACTGCTCTGCACCTTTGGGTAACACAGCTCACTCGCATGAGCTTCCTCAAGTGCCTGTGAACAGCAACTGGTGCAAAAGCTGCCAGAGGTGTTTCTGCACCGCTCAGGTGACTGAGCTTTAATAGAAGTGCAGCTCTGGCCACTGCTGGGCCCCCTGAAGCTGAAGCGAGGGTCCCTGCCACAGCTCCGTCCTGCAGCAGCAGGAGAGCGGCATTGGAGCAGATCAGGGCTTTGCAACACAGGGCTCAGGAGCAATGTGCTGCCCCAGAAACTTCTGTTCGTGCCACAAACAACAGGACAACAATAATTATAAAATCAAGACATTATGATCTACAGAAACCAAGAAAGTGAAACATTTTTCACAGCAAGGGTCTAAAGAGGGACCAGCGGTGCAACACTGGCCTCTGAGAGACAGCAGGCATGGACAAATTTGTCAAATTTGTCACAGAATACTTAACTTGGAGTCAGCTAACCATATGAGGCAACAAAATGTTGTAACAGGATTAAAGTCCAGCAAGTTTTAATCCTATTTTGTATTAAAGCCAGAGAAAAACCTGTAACAAGAACAATTTGCTAATGGAAAGTAGTTCAGGTCTCATCCAGAGTTTAACAAGTGCACAGTACTTTCTGTACAACTTCTGGTTGACTTAAAGTGAAGGTGGATGTTAATCTTATGTAGAAAGGACCACAAGGACGTGTCACATTATACCTTCAAGTAATGTATTCATTTTTGTAAGGCTAAAAGAAGCAAAAGCACACAGAAAAGCTAGTCTGTTTCAGCAGATACGGCACATACTGCAGGGAAACAACTACCTCTTACAGAAAAATGCCCATCCATACAGGAAAACAATTTCCAACTTAAAAGGAAAAAAGGAATTAAAATGCTAGATCCTTCCTCTTCTTACCAACTCAACTCGATATAATTTAACAAATACTAAATTTTAATCATGGGTTTAGTTTCTAATTCTCCCACACAGATAAACACAGACAGAGTCTTCCTCCATGTTAATTATTTTGATTATTTCTAACACCAACAAACAAAAAGTATTCTAACATAAATCAGGTTCTTGGACAAGAGAAAATAAAGTTCATATGAATTTGTCCACTTTTCTCTGCAATTTTGCCTTCAGATGAGGAGTTATAGAGAAAATAGCATCGTGGAAGAAGACAGGCAACATTTCCGGTTTATCCTGGCCCCTTCTGAGGTCAGTGGTAAGAAATGGCACTGCCTCAGCCCTCTGAGGTTTTGATTTTGCCTACAAGAGTAACTTTCCATCCTGTGCTTACCAGACAAAAGCTAATTAATAAACAGCAAACCACAAGGCACATCTCTTCATGGCTGACAGGCATGATTAAATCAAGAAAAGATAATTCCTACAAGAATTCCTACTGTTATCAAAAATCTTCAGACTAAGCCTTCCCATCGCTGCTTAAACTGGAAGTCAGATAAAAGCACTCACGTCCATTAAATGGGACCATTTCAAGACACATGCAAACATTTGTTTCTTCCCCTAACAAGAAGCAACGTATCTTAGCATGAAAACAAAGTACAATTACAAGCCTAGGCAATGCTTTCCAGCTCATTCTTTTTAAAATTAAATGCAGATGCAACTTAATTCGACATTAATTATAATCAATATCACACAGGAGGTCACAGCAAATAAATAGTATTTAAGAAGCACTTCTCTGAAGAAAAAACAAACAAAACAAAACCCACAAAATCCAAAATAAATAAAAACAGAGAAACTCATCCAAACTGTTTCTCATTGCAACAACTTTCTGCTGGAAGCAATGCAGTGCAAGGCTGATTGGGTGACATTGGCTCAATTTCATGCACATCCTTCCAGGTCTAATTAGATTTAAAAAGTGACATCCAGATTTCAAACACATTTTTAAAAAACTCTCTGAGCCGATTTAAGCAAGGAGGTCATTGTTTTCCTTCAATTTTATTTATTTTGTTAACACAGCCTCAGCTAAAAAAGATTGGTATAATCCTTTCTGGGTTGTTTGGAGAGCCTGATATTCCTTAATACTGTTGTTCAGGCACAGCTGAAACCTTTACTGAGTTTACTCAACAAACAGAGGCTCTTTGTTGCACTCAGCTGCAAGAGAAACAACAAACAAGGATGTCCTTACTCACCACAGCCTAAGAGCTGTATTTTAAATGTGCTTATAATTTCCTAGTGTGGAAGTACATCCAAACACACCACTCCCAAGAAGTAACAATATGGAACACAGCTGAGCCCTCCGATTATCTGACAGGCTCCAGGTATGACATAAAGCGCTATCGCTATTGCATACAGACAAGCCAGCTCGCAAACAAAACCCTCCAAAGCATAACCCTTCACAGCACAAGAGCAGCTGTGACCTGGCTCCAACCTTCCCCTTCTCCACAGGCCCACGGACAGCACGCAGCTGCCAGCGAGTCCCTGTTGCTCTGCTATGCAAGTGCTGGCCGTGCCAGGCAGAGAAACTTCCTCCCAGGTGAGGATTCACAAATCCCACAGAACATCCCCGTGCCTTCAGCAACGCCCCCTGCTCACGAACTCTGCTTCCATGGCAGTGTTGGCACCTGTGATGAGTGCACACATGCAGATACCGCTTGTCCTTATGCAGTTCCTGTACTACAGGGTACTGCTCCAAGAACGTACGAACACTTCTGGTATTTCTCTGACTAAACCTTCCCAAGATACAACAGCAATTGCAGAGAGAGAGCAACAAGAGACAGGCACAATGAAATGGCAACAAATTTCACTGATCCGTAAGGACTACACTTCAATTATATTTTCCAGTTGTGGAACTTCTCTACCAGACAGCTATTTCCAAAAACTTGCAAAAGTGCAGTGAATAGTTCGTAAATCACAATTGCTCCATCCCACTGCAGCAAAAGTTAAAAGCACAGAGTCAGACCTTTATGAAGTTTAAACTTCAAAAAATAATTTATTTCCATATTCCAGGCCCCCCCAAAAAATTCCTCTCTCCAGGTGAATCTGCATTGCAGATGTGAGATTATTAAAATTAGTTTTGATGCCAGATGCTACTTTCAAACATCTCTGCGTAAGTCTCAGGTTTGGTGGCCCTACGATGAGCTCTCATGCAACACTGATAAAATTTTAACAGCAGAAAAAATGGCTACAAAATTAGGAAGGCTCTGACAATTTTATAAAACTAGTAGTGTATGGATTAAGCAGTACATATGAAAATTACCAGTAAGCCTAAGATTAAACATGATTGTGCTTTTATATTGATGCTAAAAACAAATATGGGAGTACATGAATTAATGTATACACACAGTTCTGTGTAAAATGGTATTTTATTCAACATAAATAGACCAATTATGAATATCTATTGTATGTGTGTTTAACAGCAGCAGAAAAAACACAGTAGAAGATAGAAATTATACAGGAATGAGAGGATATATTGCATCTACAATTCATTACAATATATCACACAAGTATAAATATATAATATGGATATATGATCTCTGAAACATAATATATATAATCTACCTGTAGATAGAGATATTTACACTTCCAGATGGAAGTGAAGAAAAGTTAACTGTTCAAAAATTGATAATGAAGGAAAATCATGCCTGCTAATAATTCAGAACGATCAAAGTTGCAGAAGGCTCTCAAAACCACACGTGTGGAAAGTTGAACTACAGGTGAAATCCACTGCCTATAAAATGATGCATTACAAAAATACACACACACACAACCCCAATCACATATAAATAGAGATGGGCTCTATACCAGCTTATAAGAATGACATTTTGGAATCAAGGACAGCTATCTGAAAATGCCTCCTTGATGTCCAGCAGCAGAGAAAAATCTATTAGTTTTGGCAATGGGACAGAGTGGGAGGAAATTTAATTGGAAAATATTTAGATAGCAAATCAAGAATCCTCAAAATGTGACTTTATGAAAATAGCTCGAATTCTGGTTGTTGTTTGTTTTACACCATTAGAGAAGAACTAGAAAAGACAGGGCATAATAACACATATGCTCAAAGATCTCAAAGATTATACTGTGACTTTTATATTTTAAAAAAGTATCTTTCATAATGAAAAAGAAATGCATACAGAGTGGCTAGAGCAGAAGTCCATAAAATGAAAGGTATGAAAGACAAATTGAGGCTCACAAACTAGAGGCTATGTAATAAAATTATTGACAATTTTCAGATGCAAGTAAGTTATCTTACGGAGACTTTACAATTTTGTGCAATTCACTGTCACAACATACTCTGAAGGTCAAACGCTAAAAATGAGGATTACAGAAGATAGCACAGCATAAATCATTAAATACTATGAATGTGTTTCATATATTGAAGACTGTCAATTCTCTTCTTTTAGTCTGGCCACACATTCTTTTCTACTGGAGAACTGTCCTTCAGAAATATTACACAGGTAACTAATGACTGTTAGCTTAAAAATGGTTATTTAAATTATTTACTAACAGATGTCCTTTTGAATTATTAATTTCCCTTGGAAGTCTATAAAGCTTTATAATGAGACTAGTTAAATAAATGTTTTAGCTGTGACCCGAGGCAGAATTTTTTCCAAACAGCATCCTTCAGCTGATGAAGCCTGAAACCAGAATCTCGGTTCTTCTTGGTACTGTAACCCTCTTTTGGAGTACGTGAAGGAATTTTCTACTCACTAGCATACATTTCCATTTATATTTCCAAAAGAAAGTCTCCTTTGTTCATGAGGAAGAAGCAAACAAAAATGACGGAAGTTAATTTTTAAAATGCCTCACAAACTGATTTTACCCAAAGTCACTCTTTCCACGCCACATGCACTGAACAGCAATTGCCTGCCACACATTAAAGGTGTGGTTCAGTCCATATACAGACATTACACTGGGAAACTACTTGCAGGGCTAACAAACAAACAACACAGAAAAAAAACAACAGAAAAAAAAAAAAGAAAAAAAGAATCACAGAAGTTAAGCAACAAAAAGATTTTAATTACTTTAGTTGAATAATTTGATTTTACTTTTACATTATTAGAGTAAGTATTGTTAGTCTTCATTGTCTGTACTTCTTATTTGGCAATTAGGACAAAAATAAATAGGAAAGGGCTTTTGTTTCATCAGTAGCACGTTCATGACAAGTTACGCCTCAAGTAGACGAAGACCCTTCAGAACACAGATGGGAAGCACATAATGCTACTGCTACTCATGAGTAAAACTTCTACTCTGATACAGAAAATTGACACTAGAAAGCTGATTGTAGTAAAACTGTGTAAAATACTTGCTCTTTTCCCCAAATAAGTCTGCTTCAAATGAATCTGCAAGTTCACTAAGCAGCTAGGTCACCAAATCTGCTGCTATCATGACAGAGAGTTAAGATGCTCTCTTCATGTCTTGACAAGCTTCTTTTGGAAAACAGGAGAAAAAAGTGATACTCCCAACTGTTCCTAAAAACTTGAATGGGGCAGGCAAAACTGTATCTGAAAACCACTACATTTTTCTAACACAAAACCACGAAACTACAGTTGTTACAATCTGTTGCTTGGAAGAGGTTTCCTAGAAAGCACTGTGATTTAACATATTGCAAATGATGTAAAGAGAATCTAAAAGTGTGGTCCAAGAGGACCCAATCTAAAGGAAAGCTTTTCAAATTCTTTAGTATCAGCTGATCAGCTCATGCCATCATTTTCTGTGTGCTGGATGATTTCTACACCCATCCTCCTCAGTTTTCAAATGGTCCTTGTACACGCTCACAGGGAACTTTTAAAGCCTCATGTAGTCAGCATGCAAAATACTGAATTACAATGCAGAATAGTAGCGGTAGTCAGTGCCAAAAATGGCAACTATCAATCTCCTTTTTGAACACTACAGGTGTCTCATATATGAGAAAAACAGATCATAGGTTATCCTTTTGTGCAGAAAGCTTAGCAACGTAAGAGCTGTTGGGACTTAGTAGAGGAATGTGAAAGGCCTGGAAATATTAAGAGAGGACAATGTAGAGCCGTAAAAGAAAAACTGCAGTAACTAAGGGTAAATACCTCTTCTTTCTCAACCTGTTGTGTATTCTGGTGGCCATCTTTCCACTTGGGAAAAGTAGAGTTATGACAGTAGCTAGAAAAGCAGTACCCCACGCCACATCACTAGCAGGCATTCCCAATGTCATGCTTTTACCAATACTATTAACATTTTTTTTTTTAATTAAGAATAGACTGAAATTTCCATAAATCTTTCAGACTCAAAATTTGGACAATTTCTCTCTTCGTGATGAACAAGTAATACCATAATAGGCAAAGGATGTGGACTGTGATCTTTTTCCTGAGAAACTGTACCATATTAACATAGCTGGAGGCAGAGATCAAGCAAAACACTATTGGAGACTTGTGATACCAATAAAAGCAGTAGCACTTTGCAACACAGAATCAGTCCTGTAACATTCCTAATCTTTTTAAAAGAAAAATAATGTTTTACTTCTAAAGTACTCAATTCCATTACTGAAAAAAACAACAAACCATTAAAAATCAGAATGAACCACTTTTCAGACATAAAATACCTTTTTTATGGACACACACCTGGCTAAATGCAACTTGAGCCTCCTCTGCTCTTACGCAGATAAAATTATAATGAACTTCACTTAAAACTCTCAGATGAAAAAATTAAGCGGCCTATAACTCAGGTGCACATTTAATATATGAATTCTTAGAACAAGATTAAGTCAATGTCCAAACCTCAATATTTCCACGCATAGAAAGCAGTTTACAAGGTTTTTCTTTCAGCCCAGTTTCCAAAGTCCCAGTTCAAAAATATAGGTCAAGTTTCCTTCTGGCTCCAAACTTTCTCAAAGTCAGCTCAAATAGTGCAAGCCTGACCCATTTTGAGTGGGCTCTTCAAAACTAATTAATCAGGTGGCTGCATCACTTTTCAATATATAACTTTTTTTCTGGATTAGAGGTCTCACATATTAAATACATTAACATTTGAATTCCATACTCTGAGAAGACTGATGTGAACAACTCGCATTTGGGGCTCACTAGTTAGCTCAAGGCAGATTAGTACTTCATCTGTTTTATTTAATAATTCTTAGAGTAAACAAGTATTAATACAAAGGTTGAGCACAACAGAAAAATCATTATTTTTTTCTGATCCCTATCCATTAGTTTCATTGAAGAAAAACAGAAACATCAAAAATCAGAATATATAAACTATTATAATATAGTTACTAAACTAATTCCTTCTTCTGGGAAGCTAAACAATGATAACTCTTTAACTCAGTTCTAATATCTTCTTTTACGAGTACTTGAAACAGAGGAATTGGGAGCAGTTGTGGACAAACATTTTCTTCTTAGTAAAACTGACCCATATACTATCCCATGTGAGAATGTCCATTGGAAAATAATCTTCTAGCAAATTTCATCCAAAACATTTCAGTAAGAAAAAAAATATTTCTACACTAAAAGTCCCATTTTCTGAGACATTTTTAAAAATAGCTTCATTCTGATTATTCAACAATTTTATTCTGAAAAACACTTATCAGGGTTTTTTTGGTGATTTGTTGCCTTTTTTTGGCTGAGCCTGCCTTAAATCCAAAGCAACTGTCATTGCAGCAAAAGGTGGCATATATTTGTCCTCTCTAGAAACTTCTGCCAATACTTTTCAAAGTCTTACTTCAGGTACAAATAAGGTGAATTTCTTAATATACCCACCACAGATTTTCTCTGAGGATAACTATTATGAGAAATTCAAGAGAAGTCCACTGATAAGAGGAGCTGCTTAGGTAAAAGTACTTTTATAGCCTGAGAATTTCTAACTATAATCTTGGCACTTTGATCTCTCAAAATATGAACTAATGTATCTGGAATGTAGCTCTTTATTAATAGTTAAATATCTTTCAATGGAGCAGCTTTGAAGATCACTTCCAATATCAATTTACATAGGGCTTTCATTTTCAAGGACCATGGTACACGGTCCCTGATATACAATGTACATGTACATACACACTTCTGTTTGCATTCAAACACAACATTAAGATTAGAAATACATACCATTAATAAATATAAATGCATAATCTACCAGTTTAAATATAGGTTTTGAGACTTCAGTATATAAGACTAGGTGACAGCCCAAAGTATAATCATAGCTATAAATGCAGTTGTATCAATTAATTGTGGAGAACATCATCCAGTGCTCTCTGCAGAAAAAGTTATATCAGAAGATGACTTCTGTGCAGAAAATAAATAAAACAACCTTCATTTTTTAACAGGTTCTGAAAATAAGGGGGAAAACTATATCTTTTACAGAGGAATCTTGGACAAAATACTGTTTGCACTATTTCACTTAATACAGGATAAACATTTCAGTCAATTCAGATCTTCACAGACTTACTTCTGTTGAAAACTCTCAGGTAAGATCCTTAAAAATTTCCACCAGGTTATTTTTAAATGAGATACATAGGCCAGAGACTTTATACCAGACCAAAAAAAAAAAAAAAATCTATTAAAGACAAAAATAAAAGGTTCTGTTCAAAGATTTCTGATTTAGCAAGCAGCACTAGTTCCCCTTCAGAAAATTGATCATGCTTGCTATGCAATAGTCCAACGATACATTGTATTGTCATTTACCTCTTCTACTTGTACTTCTCCAACTGCACAAATTAAACTTCACCAAAACATCTAAGGAAAAGAGTCAAGAGAGGAAAGAATTTACCGCTTTAAAAAAAACCCCAAAAACCAAAACTCTCTAAACAAACATAGGTTAACCTTTTCCTCAACACCAGCTTATGACTTCCAAACAGGGAGCACAAAATCCCTCCAGCACTGAAGCAAAAAGGAACGTTAACACCAACTTTAAGACTGATGGATATCATCTCTCAAACTATGGAAAGCTAAAAGGAGCTGAATTTATTACTTATTTAAATAACTAATCTTTTAGCAAGTTATCTGTTTTTTTAGACAGATGTAAACCTATATAAAGGATTCTTTTTCCATAATTACTGTAAAAGCCTTCCACAACCCAACATTTGCAGTATTGCATCCTACTTCCATGTGTAATGACCCTCAAAATCCAAGATTGATTTTGACTTTACTCTGATCAATATTAATCTCAAAGATATATCTGACTTCCCACTGACCTAAACAAAAAGGTCGCTATCTGTATATTAGTCAATCTCCAAAACATTTATTAAATTAATTTCAGAGACCACAAAAGGTATATGGTTACAACTGTTTCTATCTGGGATTTCTATCCATCATCCTTAGTAAGATTTACATGCAACTGATAATTCACATAATCACATTGTCACTGTAGTGGATTTCTCAAAATGTCTTGATCTGTCCTCAATTATTTCAAGATTAATCTTTTTTATACGTATCTAATTGGAGGAACACCACCATATTATATAGTTACTGGACTACTGGAATCCAATATTACACATATTGAAGTAAATGGCAGAATACATCTCTGTTCAGCGACAAAACTGAACCCTTAATGACTTGAGGGGAATAAAAAATACTGCATTTATACTTTAGGTCCCCCTGAAAGCAAAGCAGTAGAAGCCTTTTCAATCAAAGTACTTTGGCCAGCACATTTTTAAAAGAAAATTCACAGCACCACGAAGCACATTTCTACAATGTTAATTTTTTTAAAATATAGATTTCTGATCAGCTTTCTTATTATATTGGCTAATTTCAAAGTAGGACTATAAAAACTTTACACGCATTAAGGCAGTGGATAACATATTAACAAAATTGTTTCTGACTGATCTGGGGTAGGCTTCTCCTCACTTTTATTCTTTTTTCTCCAACAAACAAACAAAAGCATCAGGCTTAGAAAAACACAAAGAAAAGAGAAAGATCAATAAATAATAGTTTTTAAATTTAAAATCAGAAAATTCATTTTAATGCCTTTTTTTTTCTTGTTACAAAATGCAATTTTGCCTTCCAAGGACATTATAAATTTCAATAGAACTATTTGCATTTCTGATAGATAATAATCTTAGCATAGTAAAGACCCCATATAGCAAATTATTTGAGGCAAGAACCATGTGTTTATTTTCTCCTTCAGGCAATTTACCTTAAATTAAATAATTTTACAACCTAGCTGAAATTTTAAGCTAAAGTAATACTAAAGACTCCATGATACTTCCATCCATCTTATTAAAAACCAAGTACTTTTAAGTTATTTGTACACTTCAATATAATTCTATTAGACCTTATTCACTTAGAATTTTCACCCAGCAGAAGCATTTGCTTAAAAATTCAAATTTAAGCTTTCCGCTGCCTCTGGAGTTGCAGACACTAAAAGACATAAGAGCAGGCAGAAGAAGGTGAATAGTGAGCAAATGGGAGAAGTTTATTTGGTAAATAAAACCAAAAGAGTGGACAGTAATCAAGACTAAGGATGCAAAAAGCCAGAGAGGAGGCAAATAATTTCATAAACATAATAATCATCCAAGTTTCCTAACCATGGTTTAAACATGGCTCTCACAGCTATTTTCACTCTGGCCAGGGTGCACATGTCCCTATTTCAAACTCAACTGTTTGATGACTTCTGGATTTCCACTTCCATACTGCTACCACCATAGCAGATCCATACTGATCGTCTTGGGCCAGGGAAGAGAACAGGACTTACCTCACTCCAGTTGGAATCAACTTAAAATTACTCACGTAAAGTACCTTTCTCCTAAACAAAATTACGTTAAAAGTAAAGCCCTTTCTACCCAAACAGACAAACAAGTGGTCCCAAAGTATAGGGGTTACCTAAGTAGCCTCTGAGGGACAGAGCAGCGTTTGCCAAACTTTGACATCCTGATTTGAAGCAGGAAGAGTACAGCACACACTCTGCTATGGGTGCTAATGGATTCATCCAAAAGGTATCTCTAAGGGACAACGGAGAGCTAAAAAGAAGCCCGTGCTATTATCTGAAATGTGAGTAGTTCCACCAGAGATGCTGGCATGCCAAACAAAAGCAAAATTACACTCTCTTACACACAACACAAAAAGAGAGACGAGAAAGCCAACAAGATTCGCCAGACTAAAGCTGCTCTAAACTTCCTTTTCTTTTAAAATTCTGTCATTTTTAGCAGAATTTCAGCTGAACAAACTACATGCACTTTCCTCACTGCCCTTGGTATGTGAGGGTGACAGAAGAATGTCTAAAAATGTCTACATTGCCCGTTTTTCCATATTCCTTTACAAAATGGCTCTTATTTGAAAACATTTTGAGTATTATGTATTTTCAGAAGAAATTTATAAGAGTGTGTCAGGCCATTCAGAGGAAGAGCCAGACCTAAGCACAGGCTGAGGAGTGAGAGAGCAGAAGAGATTTATGTCCCATTTCAGACAGCCCAGAGGGCTGCTGAAGCAAAGGCAAAAGAAACAAGAATAGAAAGGCAGGCTGCACACAATGCAGCTTTAGCCTGCTAAGGAGCAACAAGCAGCTTAAAGCTGACGTAGAAGAAAAGTCACTCAAAAGAGGTTGGACATTGGCAAGCACCAAAAGAGAATGAAGAGTTTCTGAAGCTTCATATAAACAGCCTGAAAGAGAGCTGGACTGGCATGCTGCACGGCACGACATTTAAAGCTTTGACAGAAGCTAAATGCAAACAAGTTCTGAGCACACATTAAAAAAAAAAAAAAAAAAAATAGACAAACTCCAGCTCAAAACTTCTGCAGTACTTCCCAACCACTCTCTGCTGCCACTGGGTGTTTAAGAATCCATATGTTCTAACAGTAGGATATTCCCCAAATTTCTGCAAGAGAATTTTTTCAAGGGTAGTACTCAGTTGTTCTCATGACAGCAATGTCCTTTACCAAAAGCCTCTGCTTCCCTTCTGCTGATGCCCTCCTGAGTTTGAAGATGGAGTCCATGTGCTACGTAGCTTTCATTTCACTTGATCAAACAAATCAGGACCTCCTTTATCTCCTTATAACCAGACCATCCCACTAGCCCTTTACAGCCCCTGACTCAATTTGTTATTTCTTCTTGAAGATGAGTGATCAGAACATTTCATCTCATCATAAATTACTGTGAGTTTATACTATTATTTTTATCAGATCTTTCAGAACCCCCTCTGCACAAGCATCATAAGGTTAGATTTTGCTTTTCCCATTGTTACTTTACACTGACCATCCAGGTGAATATTTCCCTTATTTCTCCCCCAAGTCTCCATCACAGAACAAATCTTATATAGGTTATGTATTCATATATGAATATGAGGACTAATGCATTAATTACAACATCTTTCAAAGACCTCAACTTCAGCAAGTTGGATATGAACATCTTTATTCATATATATGTGTTCAAATATACAACAGAGGAGATAAGAACAACTGTGGAAAGAGAGATTTGGTTTTCATACACAAATTTCAAGAAAGCTGCTATATATCGACACACCACCAGTCAACCATATGAAAGTTAAAGTGGATATTCATATATTACAAAAGTATTTTTCTACTTGTAATATGCAAATTATTTCCAAGTGGTCTAATACACACAGTTAAGAAAAACTGGCCTGCTGAAACCAAAATTTAAATTGCAAATGACTCCACTGTAAAATTGCCCATGGTCTGCGAATCAAAATAAATGTGAGAACCACTTCTTATATTATTTGGGTACCTTCCTTGTATGTGGTAATTTGAGCTGAGGGCACAGTTCTGACAGGCATTCTATGCTTATGATAAACAGCTGCTCAAAGAAGATACTGAATATATTTAGCTCACGAAAAGTTTTGCTTCTGAAAGGAAGACTAACTTTTACATCAGCACAATCCATCATAATAGACTGAAACCTGTGATCTATGTGAGTATTAGCATTCTAGCTCATCTTTTTCTGCATCTCCTTCACAAGACGTTTAATCCTGGTTTCAACCTCTGTCAGGTAAAAGTCTCAAGCACAGAAGAAAGGAAATGAAGAAGCAAGAATTTTTTTCAAATTATTAAAGAAACTAATTATAAAATATCTTTTATTTTATCTATACATTTTCTTGTCAGTCTAAAAAATAGAGCTGGAGAATGTAGGCTGCTGTGGATAAGAATCAATTTAATAGTTTTGCAGCTGTTAAAAGAACAACTAAAATGCTTTCTTTTCCTGATTACATTCTGAATACATTTGGGATATTGATTAACTATTGATTAAGTGTGATAAAGCAATGACTTACACCTTTAAAATTTAAAGCGGTCAGGAAGACATAAGTGGAAAGGTATTTCACCACACACACACTGACCTAAGGAATTACAAAGAATGCAACATATGGGATCTTACTACTTTAACTGAATGCATTAATTCAATAAAAATTTTAGTATCAGGTACAATTTAGTCATTAAAATTATCCCTTTCTCTACTGTCCACATTAATGTTTCAATATCCACATAAAAGCTTTGCTGTTCTCTTGTAGATTTGGATGGAGGGCCTAACTGCAGCAATCCTAGTTCCCTTCCTCCAGCTCTTATGGCCAGCTGTGACAGACATGCTATGTATGATTGCTGTAATATATGGTACACTGGTGTGATATATAGCCTATAGAAGAACTATGTCAGAGTATTATCACTCTGTCAGCCTCCCACTACTTCCCCTTGTCATAAAATGCACAATGTGGGAAGATAAATGTGGAATCCAAGTGCCTAACCACAGCTGGAATTTCTGGTATTCTGCACTGCCCACGAAAATGAATTATGAAACATCAGAAATAGTGTGGTAGTTGCTAAAGATGCTCTAAATTCCTTAGTTCACAAAGACAAGCCTCTGACAATATTAAGACTTAATCTGTTCCAAGGAGACAAAGTAGTGATGAATTAGAGCCTGTACCATCTCACCAGAAAACCTGCATTACTCCAGAGTAGTGCCAGAAAACCAATGAAATATCTGATAACTTAACAAAGAAACATCTCTACAGCCCTTCTGAATCTCAAGTCAGAACAGGTCTCACCAAATTAACCAGTCACATAAATCTGGATTTTTTAAGAAAGTCTTAAATTATTGTCTGCTATTATACCAATGACCTTAAGAGAAAGCAAGTCATTCCAAAATAAAGCCAATAGCATAGCTGAAACAGGAGCACAAAATGGACAACTTGTACCTAAGAAAATCACCTGCTCCCAAAGCACAGCATGATGTTCTCAAGCAACTTTCGTAACATTTGTCCCCAACTGTCTTCCGGATGCTCTCAAAGAGACCTCCTAGAAAAAATAGAACTCTTTTTCAATAGAGCCTTTGGAAAAGAGAACTAAAGTCAGGAAAGGACAGGATAGGTCCTGTGACCTACACATAAGCAGCAAATGATCTTTAGTATGTTATCTTAAGCACATTAAAACTAAAGGACGACCTGATCAGTTTTTAGAAAGTGGACATATTTAATGAAGTATGAAGGCTGTTAAACCAACTCTCTTCAGTGCAGTTTCTCTGAACTTAGTGATGATTTATAAATTGTTAAATGTAGCCATATCAGAAATTTCACTCTTAATTAAGCCTCTCAATCTCAGTGTTAGACATGAAATAGTTCATACAACACAGAAAGCTACATCCATAACCGAGAACTACTTTTTTTCAGTTTCCATAATAACACAGATTTACATTTCACTTAGGTTGAGTTATTGAAAGAAAACACCAGTGACTTGAATTTAATTTTATGCCAACAGCCTTTACAAGAGTTATCTTCTTTTTTAAAATTATACCTTGTTCTTTACATTCCTTTTAGTTGTTTAAGAGAGCTCCGGAAGTCCTCTCACCGTATGCGATATAAAACTGTCTCCATGCCCTCTGGTCTCATTTTCAGATACCTCTTCGCTACTCTTGCCACATCAGCTCCGCTGGTCCCGTTACAAAACGCAGCATAGGCACGTCAGTGCCACACTGAGCGCTCCCAGGCACGTAGCGGTACTTCTGCGAGTGTTTAAAGGGCGCAACTACAACCCTGCTCCGGCAACACGCACAAATTAACCTGACAAACGAGATTTTTTTCCTTAAAATTGCAATTATTTGCTTTCACAAAGCACCCTGACAGCTTCATTCCCGGGCCAAAGGCTCGCTGACGGAGCGCTGAGCAAACCCTCTCTGACGGCTTTTTTGCTTTTTATAGCCATGGCTTCACGTCATGCCTTTTTGCTTTGCCTCCCCCACCAGAGTGTATCCACAGCCAAGCAGCCACTCTAAGAGTGCTAAACTCTGCGTGACACCTACAAGAACCCCGAGAAGTTTTCCCAGCCGCCCGCACGCCCGGCCCCCTCGCATCTCCAGGACGGGAACAGCCCGCACCGGCTGCCAGAGCGCAGCAACACCCGGCCGCTGGCAGCCGCGCCGGGGCAGCCGCGGAGGGGGCAGCGCGGGCAGGGTCCCGCTGTGACTGAGCCGAGCGGCGGGGACAGGGCGAAGCGGAGGGCGCAGGTGAGAGCCGCCCGCATCTCCCCGCACCTCCCCTCGGCGGCTCCGCGCCCCCGCCGCCGCGCGCGGAGGGCAGACGCTCCCCCGGAGTGGGAGGACGCCGCACTCCCGGCTGCCGTGAGCGCCCGCCCGCCGCACTCACCGCTCCGCTGCCCGCGCCGGCGGCGGTGACACCGACACCTCCCTCCCTCCCTCCTGCCGCGGGGCGGAGGCTCCGCGGCCCCGGTGCCCCGCACCGCCCACGCTGCCTTCCGCGGGCCTTCACCCGCCCCCCGGCATCACGCGGCCGCCCCTCCCCGGGAGCCAGCGGCTCCATCCGCAATGCAGCTGCGGCCGCCCTCTCCTTCTCCTCTCTCTCCTCCTCGGCCCGGCCCGTGCGGACACCTGCCCGCTGCCCCCTCGGCTCCGGGGTCACGAACTGCGCACCCGGGCCCAGCCCCGCGGGGCGGCGAGCGGGCACCGCGCCCGCGGCCAGGGAGCTCCTGGCGCCGGTGCCCCGTCACGGGGGTGAGACAGGGAGGCGAGGCGGGAGAGGGCGAAACAAGAGAACAAGATAAGAGAGAGGGACCCGCCCCCCCCCCCCCCGCCACACA
>WEKY01003004.1:83026-104277 GCA_013390045.1 Picathartes gymnocephalus | reverse complement strand
GGGGGGGCCCCCCCCCCCCCCCCCCCCCGTATAAAAAGGAATAATAAAGGAAAGAAAACTAAACGGGGGTGTGGGGGGAAGGAAAGGATGGAAGGGGTGTTATTTCCAAACAGATTTTTGCGGGTTGTTTCTACCCCCTACGAACCTATTACTGCGGCGCACTCCTGGGGCCAGCCGAGATTAATTGCTCTGTGTTATGAAGAAAATGATAGATGACATTAATCAGGGAAGTTGTAAGTCATCCACGTTTGTAGATGGAATTTGGAGATTAGCTGGGACAGATGGCAGGCAAACACTGCGCTCTCCAGGTCTGGCGTAAATCATCAATGTCTGGAATTCTTAAACAGCCAATGACAGAACCTCATGCATTTTGCTGAAGAGAAGTGTATCTTAGAAAGATGAATATTCACTTCATATCATGAAAAGCTTTTCCAACCACTGTTAAGTTTCTCTTTCTAAATAATGGAAGTATTTGGTTTTCCTCCCTGGATGTCAGAAACTTCAAGCCTGGAAAAGAAAGTAGACTTTTCATGCCTCTCATCCTTCCGGACATGGGTGAGAAGCAAAGCCAGGCAAACGAGTACCCAAATCACTGCTTTAATGCCCTTTTTTAAATAAGCAGAAAAAGTTGCAAGTTAATAGGCTTGTCCTGATATCTACAATAGATTTATCTTTATTTGCAGTAACCACTGCAGCAAAAGATTTTTAATTTAAGTTTTATTTTTCTTCATGCACTTAGAGGAAAGGGGCGAATCAATGCAACTTTTATTCATAGCTCCTAAAAGAACATTAGGCATTCTGTGGAATCTAAATAGTCCAAGTGGAGAGGAGAACTTTTTTTCATTTGTCTCCTCTAATTTTTTTTTCACGTAGCAAAAATGAATTATGGTGTGATCAACTTCAGTAAATCTTTCACAGTATCATATTGATTGATATGTCAAATGCTTGTCTAAATATAAGCTTAGCCCCAATACCTATGACTGAGTAATTGTAAGCTTGATTGCATGTCCTGCAATAATGTGATCAATCTACAGGAACATTCAGAATTTGACAGAAACCTGCTCTATAAATCCAATAGCATCTGTTCTATCACATTAGCAGGATCACTGTTCAAAACACTGGGTTTACAACACTTATTTTAAAAATATTCAAATGTTAACTCCTTATAAGTAAACTAAATGTTCACCAGGCTTACCAGTTTAATTTGCATTATTAAAAGCTCCTTTTAGAAAAATTATTGTGATTTTTATTAGATTTAGGAAAACCAATCCACAAAATATTGAAAGTGCCTTCTTTTTAAAAATCAACATTTGGATTTTTTGAGCACTCTACCCTGAATCATCTTTAAAATGCTTCAGTATTTGATGTAGAAACAGTCTTGCACACAAGTACCATCTTTCCTAATTTTGCTGCAAGCTCAAGGGGAAAATCAGGTTTAAATTGTTTAAGTTTTAAATCATAAGGGCAAAACTAACACTTCAAGTGGAGAACCACATCATTGTTATGACTCAGAAATATCGCTATCTGCAATCAGCAATATGATTATACAATATAATTCAGGTTGATAAGTGTTGATCTAGTGCAACTCCCTCCTCAAGGCAGTGCAACTTCAAGGCTAGATCGGCTTCCTTTGCACCTTGTCCAGCCTAGTTTTGAAAAAATCCCGAAGAATGGAGATCCCAGCTTTTCTGGGGAAATTGTTCAACTTTGACTATTGCTTATTGTAGGAAATGCTTTCATTTTTCCTAGTAAGAATTTCTCTTGCTGCAGCTGGGATCTGTTGTGTCTTACCCTTTCTCTGGGCACCTGAGAGGAGTGTGGTTTTGTGTTCCCTGTAAGCACTCCCTCAGTAGCTGAAGATGGCAATTACATCCTGCACCTTTAGCCTTCTTTTCTTCAGACCTCTCAGAAGTATTAACCTTCCACAAATTCACTATTCTTTCCTTATTCTTTTTTTAATAAATCACACCAAATATAATATTATAAGGCAAAACTCCTATATTTGGGATTCTTTTTTCCCTTATCTCTCAGAGTATTAAAAACGGATAGCCAAAATGATTCATCCCTCTTCTAAACTCATGAGAAATCCTACAAAAATCATCATGGTCAAAGTAAAACTTCATCCTAAGTTTCTATTTCTATTTGAAAGGGCAAAGATGAAGGTCAAAATCATTTCTATCCCATTTGGCCATACAAGTTGGTCATATGGTAACTTTAAGTGTATCAGCAGCACGTACAGAGCAGACTGTTTCCCAAACCTTACCTAAAGAACTGTTTAATGCCAAATATTAGAGTTTTGCTCTGACCATAATGACTTTTTCCTGAGATGCAGTTTCTTAGCTATATTTGAAAACTAATAGCATTTTTATGCATGTGGCCTGTGCACAGCCACAGGGGCTTGTTCTGAGTTAGGCCATGAATTGAGGCTGTCAGGGGCAGTAGCACAGAGAGAGGCTGAGAAAGGGAACAACTGGCAAAAAGGGTAACCTAGGTTGAAAGTCTTTTCCTTTTTGATCACACAAGCTCTGGCTTGTCTTCCATCTCAGTAAAACAGAAAACTAAGATTTCTGACCATTGTATTGATCTTAAACTCTTTGATGTGTTTACCAATATGCTCCTTAATACTATTTGTATTTTAACTTATTCTCTACTTTTTCACTACATAAATTATGTGCTCTTTCTCTATATATACACATATACATATATCTACACATATATATCTTACAAAAAACCACACAAATAATCTTTAGCATCTCTGGATACAGACATCCTTGTTTGAAAAAATCCTCATTTCACACTAGAAATAAGTGTGCAGGTATACCTGAAATGTAATATTCTGTTAGGATGCAGAACCATCATCACATTCTAAACAAATATATCACCCTTGCAAGGTGTGCTTGTAATTTGTTTTGTGTGGTTTTTTTCAGACCCTTTAGAGCAAATCAAGGATGAGAACTGAAAAGAAATTGGCTGACATGTTCTGTGGGACTTTAAAGGAATATATTCTTAAATCTGTTAAGAACTTCTGAAGCCTTTCCAAAGTTTTGTAATCCTGCAAAAAATAAATGGAGAAAAAATCATCCCTAAGAGGCTTGACAACAGAAAATACATGTTCAAGGAACTAAACCATCCAACAAATTGGAGTGCAATAAGGAAGCTCTTGCCTCTGTTTAGCAAAGCTGTGATAAATTGACTGAGTTGTCACTGTTTTACATATCCTATGCCTTATGTGACATTAATTAGTAATTCCAGTGGGCAGAAGTCTACTCAAGAAATCACCAGCTCAGCAGACCCTAATTGGCATTCCTGTTCAGTCTAGAAAGCTTTAATTTTCTAGCACCGTGTGGACACAGACAACACACACAACTACACCCCTGATTACAGGGGACGCATTTAAGGCAAAACAATGGAGAAGCACAGACAGGTTTACATTGTCCACGCCTAACATGCAGCTCAGCACTTGCCTGCTCTTTTCCAAACCTTTGTCTTCCAGCTTTATTCTAAAATCAAAAACAAATTACTAATGAATAAAGGTATTTTTCCTTCCTCTATATGAAACATTATCCCCAACATAAAATCAAATATCTGGTAATTTCTTTTTTTTATTCACGGACTATTCCTTACAAGCATAAGCAATAGGGCAGTTTGAAGGCATTCCATTGATATTTTAGCCACATGCCCTAAAACAGAAGAAACATGAAAGAATGCTTATTTTTCCATCTATTTATGGATGTCTCTGGCTTTGCCTCCGAAACAAAAAATATCTTTTGTCATATCTGAAATATACAGATTGGGAGACCTTCCATCTTTTAGTTTTCCTAACAAATTACCATCTTTGAAAAGGCTTCTACTGGAGAATTTTCTTTTCATAGGACATCAGTTGAATGGTTAGCAGTGCATTCAATCTACTAGAAATAATTATAAAGAATATACTTGAATGAAAACAGATATTGGACATTTGCGTTCAAATCCATTTTTCTGTGTATTCTCTAAAAACTGAATACTTGAAAGTACTGGAATATAAATTGGTCATCGAGGAAAGTCCTGCCATGCCATAAAGGCTTTGCTTAGGAGAACTGATGTTTGAATCAGCTATGAAGAAAGATATCATGATATTTTGTATCTACCACTAACTCCAGCAACGATGATCAGAGCAATAAATATTTCCAGATGTCAAGAGTAAGATATATGGAAAGCTTTGCAGGGGCAGGAGAAAAGACTGGAGACACCTGGCAGGGAAGGAGGAAAGAAGGTCCTGAAATCCAATTGCCCAGAGCAAGGGCAGAACAGCAATGGTGGGCACAAAGGGGCTGCTGGGAGCTGGGAATGGCATTTATGTAAGCGTAGGAAGAAAATGTTTCAGAGCAGAACTAGGTAATATTTAATTTTTTTAGTCCCCATGGGGATTTACCTTCTGAGGTAAATTTATTTTGCCTAAGGCCTGCAGGCCTTGCTGCTAAAAGCTTTATGCAACATGCAGTGAAAATTTTATTCAGATCAATGAGGTTAATAGAACCATTCCAACACTCACACTTAAAGAAATTGAAAGAGGGAATAAAGTTAGGAGCCTTCACTTCAATTTGTATCTGTGATCCTCTGTGCCTGCCATTCCAATAAGCACATTTGGTCTCTTGAAGGAAATCTTATTATCATACTGTCTCTCCCAGCAATGTATTTTGAGTACATTTCTCTGAAGAGGACAGGATGGCACACAGCTGCTGCAGGAGACTCATAGAAATGTCAGCCACGAGAAGGGAAAGCTCAAAGTCTCCCCCACCTCTACTATTAGAGAAATTATATGAATTTCATGAAGAGTTCAATGTATTTTTTCAAAGGGATATATATCCCTGATCCTCTGTATTCTAGAAAGGGAAGAAAATAGATTGTTTCACCCCAAGTTAATGTCAGTATTTTAACTCGCCTCTCCCCTGCTTTATGCTGAAGGTACAAGAAGTGTGAGGAGAACATTTTGCTCCTGGATTCACACTCCTGGAACACACTCTGCACTGGACTTCCTGTTCTTCTTTCACAATTACTTACATGGAATGTTGAAGCTCTATCATTCACTATACATTCAATATATACCAAACAAAAGCATGTCAACTTCAGCATTATAAAACCTGACAAGAACCTTTATCACACAACTTTATAACACTTGTAATGCCTGTATAAAATGCCAGCTGTATATTATCTTTATTTAATAATAATGAACCTTCTTAACATCAGTTAACGACTAAATAGAGAATTTTTTTTTTTGCCAGTTTCATGTTTACCCTGGCATCAAGCTTACAAAGGATAATTCACTGAAACATTCTCTTTTCTTAGCTCCTTTTTTTTTCAGTATAGTTTGGAGACTAGAGAAACTCCAGGGAGCTGGCAATTTGAAAAATAAAGGTCAATTTCTGTTAACGAAAGCAGAATATACAAAGAAGTAAGAAATTTACATGAAAAGCTGGCCCACTGTGAACTAATTGCTCATTACTCTCATCATCCCTTAGGAAAGATGTGGCTAATCCTATTTCAAGACATATAGCATAACTGAAATTTTGACAGAATGAACAAGGCTTGAATCTACTACAAAGGGCCACATATCAAAGGCAGAAAGGACACAATTCATAGCTAAGTCAGGAACTGTAAAAATCCAGTCTCGTTGAAGCAGACTGGGTAAAATTTTCCCAAATTTGCCTGTACAGAGCTAAAAATGTATCCCCGACAGCATCTTTAAGTGTCCCGGCAAAAAATCACTTGTTCATGAATAAGAAGAAATGTAACACCAGTCATTGAGCCCTTCCAATGAACGACTTTTCTTTCAAGGGAATCCACTTATTATACTATGTCGAGTAAGATCATGCTCTTTGGCTCTGGGAGTAGATGTGGTAAGAAATGATCATGTAGGATTTCATTTCTTTCAGCTTTTAGCCATAAAGTTGAACTGATTTTTTTCAAGTAGAGCAAATACCTGATGCCTATGCAGATGCTATATAAGTAGCATGCTTTACATAGAAAATTTATGGCATCTGATCTGACAACCTAAATGTTTCTGGGGTTTTTTCATTCATTAAAAGCAAGTCAACCTATCACTAAGACATATGAACTGATCATGACTGCTAGAAGTGGTCATTTTTTAGTGCACTACAATATAAACAACATAATTTTCAATTTTAAACTTCATATGCCCTCTCCTGTGTTGTGTTGCTCAAGAATGGCCTAAGGTAGGCCACACCTCACTGTGATTTTGTCTCAGAAAAATGGCTCATTATTCCAAAGGACACAATCAAGAGATGGTGTATGTGTCAAATACGAATTATTTTCCACAATGAGTTTTCCATTTTCACTTTATTATCAATTTTACTGTGATAATACTTTTTTTTACAAAAGATGACAATTTTCTAGTAGACTGCAATATTGGATACCATACACAAATACTAATTTTGTAATTTTTCAATAGAGCGTTATTCCAATACCTCAGAAAATATGTCACATTGTCTAAGCTGACTTGATCAGTGATACAGCATAAACTGTCATGGTCTGGAATGGTCCATAAAGAATTATTTTGGAAATGTGGATATGGAGTATTTAGCACAATTTTTAGACTATGTAGAGTATAAAAACATTTTGTGTGGTAGTCCTCAAAGACATTTTACTGCCATACAGAGTGCTGTCATGCTTTAAACTAGTACCACAGAGGCATTACCAGAAGAAGATAAATCATAATAAAAACTGCCCAGCAGAAATGGTTGCAGAGCTATGTTTGTATCTTCTAAAATCCCTTGGGGGAAATAATAACTGTGCTTGTCTATTCATATGACTGGGTCTTCTGAAACCGTAGGGGATTTTCCTTTCCTGAGTATAGAAATATTTGGGGGTTGTTGGTTTGGTTTTGTTTTTTACTTTTTTTTTCTCTGGTTTTTTTTTACCTTCTTTTCAGATTTTATTCAGATCAGAGTTGGGTTTGTTTGCTTTTAAATGAGGCAATAAGGTCACAGCATGTAATGAAAGCACAGGTGTAGCTAAGAGAAAAGGCAGGAATAAATCATCTTCCTTATCCTACACAAAATTCTGTTCACAAGAGCTACAACTGAAATCAGTAGCATTATCTAAAATGGAGTATAAGTGTCAAAAAAGGAATTTATAAAACATAAGTAAATAATAGACAGTGTCTCATCCTTGAGGTTCAAAGCCAAGTTTCCTGCTGATTCAATGAAGATATTATTTCTTTGCTGCCATGTCTGATATGCCCTGAGATGGGTTCAGTTGGTCAGAGCATGGTGCTAATGACACCAAGGTTCTGGGGTCAATCCCCATATGGGTCATTCACGTAAGGACTCAATGATCCTTGTGGGTCCTTTCTGACTCCGAATATTCTGTGATCCTTTTGTTTGCTCCACCAGTTCTAGACCAAAGTCTGGCTATACTCTCACCTGTCATCCCAGGCTTGGTTCTAGTCACTTCAGTCAGCTCATGTAAATGTATTAGCATATTTGAAAGCCAGAAATATTGGCTAATAAGCCACACAGATGTTTATAACCTAACTAAAAATAGAAATCAAAGCAGAAAATTGTTTCAGTACCTGAGAGCTTCTGGGATTTAGGACTTCAGTTACAGGCTTTTATTTTTGTTCCATTGGACACACATCACCAACTGACAAGACTGATAAAACCAATCAGAAGCATCTTTATAGGCTCTGAGGTACACAGAAAATAATGTAATTATTTCTTGTATTTTTTTTTTAATAAAATCACTATTGGCCATTATATATTCTAAATAAAATAACTTAAAACTATCATTCACCTTTGATGTAGTTTAAAGTTATAAGCATGGTATTGGCTAGAAAGTAACAACAATTTTCAATTTCATATGTTGTTTTTTTCTTATTTTTCCCCTCTTAGATTTACCTCAGAGCTTAGGAAGTTGTTTATGAATATAGATAAAATTGAAATCAACCCCACAAAGCAGATGAAATCCTCAGGTGACGGGAAGAAAGAAACATTAAATGAGATCTCTGTAATCCTATCTTCTACTCCAGAAAGCATAGTTCATTATATTTTAGGTTGAATGTATTTTTAAAAGCCTCCAGGGCTATCAGCTTGTAGCTCTAGAGTAACTGTCCTAATGCAATATGGAGAGAAGGCAAAAGAAAAGCTCAGAAATCAAGTTTAAGTCCTATTTTCAAAAAGCACTTATAATGGCTGATTGAAAACACTTTGAAAAGCCATACATAGAGCCTTCTGAAGATGAGAAAATTATTGCAATCTGTCTAGGCAATGATTTGAATTTCCAGAGAATTATCTGGCCTGATCAAAAGTTGTTGTTCCCCACCCCCTTCCCTATTCTATAGCTGCACAGCCGAGTATGCTTCACAAAGCCCCTAGTGGCACTAATGATGCTATCGCTCCTTTTTGCAGAGCTGTCATTTCTCCTAATTATCATTTATATTGGGTTCTGCTGCTTTCTGATATTAATATTACCACATATATACTTTAATTGTTAGGCAACACTACATGGTGCTTATTCATAAGAGAATTTCATCCCCTTTGAGTTCTCTGAAGCCTTGAAATGTTGACGATGTCTTTTAAAATGGTCTCTGCTTAATCTCATTACCAGGGGAAGAGTTAGCTGTCCATAAAACCTTAATTTTATACATACAATTTTTCATTGTTTGAGAAAAACAACCTGCTTGGACGTACAATTAACCAATTTGCAAGCTTAACCAGCATGCAAAATGGAAGTCTCTTTCATAGGTGACTCCCTTTGATCTCTTAGGTTTCAAGTTACTCTCCTTTTCCAGAGAAGATGTAGGAAGGGAATTGTGCTGGTATTGGTTGGGGTAGAGATAATTTTCTTCACAATACCTATTATGGGGCTACATTTTGGATTTGTGTTGCAAAGTGTTGGTAATTCAGGGATGTTTTAGTTATTGCTGAGCAGTGATTACACAGAGCCAAATCCTTTTCTGCTTCTCACCCCATCCAACCAGCAAGGAGTCTGGGAGTGTACAAAAAGCTGGGAGGGGGCACAGCTGGGACACCTGACCCCAACTGACCCAAGGGATATTTCTCACCATATGGTATCATGCTCAGCATATAATCTGGGGGAAGAAGAAGGAAGTGAGGGATGATCTTAGTGATGGCATTTGTCTTGCCAAGTAAACAATTATGTGTGATGGAGATAGAGATCAGCAAAATCTTCCCCTTAAAAAAACCAAAACAAAAAACCCCCAAAGAAAGAAAAAACAAACAAACAAACAATTAAAATAAGAAACAAACAAACAAAAATCCTAAACCAACGAGAAACAAACAAAAAGAGAGAGAAAAATGGAACCTGGTATGATACAGCTGTTTTGCCTTTCTAATAGAGAGGTTTAATTGCAACTAGAAAATATGCTTATATTTGAAGATTTCTATGAGATTCTAGAGCCCTCAAAAATCTTTCTACTTGAGGTTCTCTTAAGTCTTTGTAATGACCGGATTCCTTGTGTCATTATAATGTTTTTATTACTTTCCTTTCCCAGAAGTGGAAAGCATCTATTATATTTCATCATTTTAAAAGTATAATAAACACAGTATGCAGGTCTCTGGAAAAAATTGCTGTTTAAAGTAAATTTTGTTTTAGAAGAGAGGTGAGGGGACAGATGCTCTGTTAATTACCATGAAACAGAAGTAGAATTCCCCATAACTTTAGACAGTACTATGATTCACTCATTTTACTAATACAAACCTGATCAATTCTAATTCTGTATTCTACAGAGATGAATTTGCTGATTACATTTGATTCACCCGTGAAAGACTACAAAAAATAAGTCACCTGATAGCTTTACATATTGAGGAACCGTCTGAGTTTCTAGAACTGCTTTTTTTTTTGTGAAGCTTAATCCTGCCTTTATTTTCTGATTTGCAGAACTACAAGCTGCCTGAAGCAATTTCCCATATAGCTATCCTTCAACACTGTTGCTCAAAATAACAGCTTTTAAAAGATATATATTTAAAGACATACTTTGATTTTGTTCTATGTGGTGTGTTTGCTTAAAAAAAATAAATTAAAAGAGTATCTGCAAAAAAAGCACTCAAGGTTCCTAGCATAAAAGGCTATTCTGTCCCTTAAAAATAAAACCAAAGGGGTTCTATTGTACTTAAGAAACAGCCTTTAGGGGGGTATAAACAGTCGAAAGTGCCAACCAGTCATTTTCACTAGGAAGTCATTCTTTAGGCACAAGCAAACATATTTTTTATGAAGACAACCTGCATTGCATCTGCTAAGAACCAATAATGAAATTAATAGCTTAAGTATATCAAAGATGCTTCTATTTATGCCTTCCATTCATGTACACCTGTTAGCAAAAGCCTTTTCATAGCTTAGCAACCAGTTTCATTTACTTCATCCTCTCTTTTCATTGCCAGGCTTGGCCACTTAATTTTGGCAAAGAATTTTAAGTGTGCTCTTAAGTCGTGGAATCTTAATGGTGACCACATAATGGACTCTCTGCCAGTGCACCAGCTTTCATCTGGCTTTCTAAACTTTACCTCCAGCTGCTATTCAGCTCAACCATTTTGTAGTTATGTAAAATTGTAATTTACCTGACAAACTGCAAGTAGAAAATGGTTCCTGGTGTAAAACTTTGAAAGCCCATTAACTTACGAGGAAAAAAAAAAAAAAGGGTTTTGATATAACATTTCAATGACCCAACTAATAATTATGAAAATCTGATTCACCAGTCCTGGGAATCTCACTGAGTGCCCCATAAATTTGTAGTAATTTCCTCTAATTGCCCATAAGACGTGTTATTTCCATGTTGGGGTTCTGATAATTCCATCACACTCTGCTGCTTTAATCAGAAATAAGGTTTACTTGTTAAAAAATGAAAAAAAAAAAAAAGCCTGAAGATAAGTTCTCTTCTAAAACCAGTCCAAAACTCCCTTGTTAAAACATTGAAATCTGTAAGTTAGTTACACTGCAAAGGACAGAGCTCAACTCAAGGTATGAAGTTGCTAGGACACGGCTAGTACATGTTTTAAGTTATTTTTTGAAGTATTCACATTTGCTTTTTCTGCAGGAAAAAAATTAGCAGTTTTCTGAACAGTCCTCCCCCTATTGTTTCCCACAACATGGGGAGAATAGGTCCATATCTGCACTGTTTTGGGCATCACATCATGCAGTATACTGCTCAAAAGACAGTCTGCTTAGTAATTTTAATCCCCAGAAGTCAGGAAAAGTCAGTACCATACAGTTTTCTTGGAATCCTAACCCTGCTGTGAGACAACATTTAAATAATTTATAATCATGCCTTCAGTTCCCCTACAATCAGTTCCTCCTTTTTAAGTTAAATCTGTGTTAAGAACATTGTAGACTTGTGTTACTTTCATTAGTATTCCTACTATGGCTAATCCAGGTTATACCGAGACAGTAGTGGTAAACCAGAAAAAAGACCCCCAACTTTTTGATCACTGGGAAACTTTGCCTATGCTCGATCACCTTTCGTTCCAGTGCCAGTTGTAGTGTTCTAGACCCCTGAGAGTAACAACAGCAAAATTAAAATGTAGTTTAAATAAACCACAGAAAATTTATCCTCTCATGGTAACACTGTGATTAAAGTATGTAATTTAATTATAGAGGCTTAGACAGCATGAAATGAAAGCAGAAATACATCAAGAACCACTGTTTCATGCAGAAAAAATGTAAAAGTGTGTAATGGTACACATGGTAATATTTATCTGGGAATAGATGACAGAGGACTTTATGAGACAGAGCTATAAGGCCCGAAGGATATAAAGTTCAATAGAAAAAGAATAAACTCAGCAATGCTTATAAAGAATAAATATACAAATATTAACCCCCAAATAACTGACACACCTAACATTTTTTATTTCAAAAATAAAGATTTTTATCTTAAACATTGCAAACACCTAAGGTGCCTCAAAAAAAAATTTAAATCCTGGTATTTAAATTTCTTTTGAATACTAAAATTAAATGTAATGTCATATTTCCAAAGCCAAAGTTATTATCTGCACAATCTACTTTATCTTTCAATTGATCTTTTCAAAACACATTTACAGCTTTAATAAAGCTTAAAAGGAAACACATTACAATAGATTTTACTTATTTTTTTTAAGAAACTCACCTAGTGATAGCTGTTGAGATCTTCTTGTTTACACTTCCATCTATAGGGGTATGCATAATTACCAAATAAAATCAAAAGAAAGCACCATCTCCATCTGTGGGCTACCGTATCTAACTACACCTCCAAACAATTCCAAATCCTTGAACTTTCTGCCAGTTCTAAGAGATGGGCTACCATCAATAAGTTACAACATCTAAAACTGGTAAAGATGAAAACAGGTCAAATCCTGTTAAAAATGTTGTTTAAAAATATGTTTTTCCAAGATGATTGACTAGATTACACTATTCAAATGCATAAAGTATGTTTATAACAATTTGTATCATTGAGGTCTGAGGTCAGTTGGGATACTATTTTGTAAAACATTAAAAATCTTTTTGATTTATGCCTAACTTTCTGTTTTTAAATCTTCAAGATGGAAAATGTCATCCTTGTTACCACAGGACTTTAATATCTTTAAAAGATGTATCATTCCTTTTTAGTTAAAATATTCAGCAGTTATTTTTCTTCTTGTTGTTTTTCTTTTTGAACTACACTAAAAGATGCCTTGGATGCACATGGTCTGTTCAAGACTAGTTTTAGTTTTCTTGAATGGTCTCTGTAAACTGAAAACTGGGTTTTAACTATAGCTGTCACAGGCATTTAATTGGAAGGTAGGTCATTACATACCATACATGTCCAGACAGGAAGGTGGCACTTGTTTACCCTTAAATGAGTCAGGACCATTAGTTAGACTGCTGTTTACTGTGCAGTCAAGGAAAAAAGAGTAATTGAGTCCCACAGAAATAAACTTCCATCTTTTTGAATCCCCAGAAACAAGAAGTATTGGTGTCTCATTTAATCAACAGCTCATTCCTGCACTTACCTATATTAAATTATATATTCATTCATGTTACTCACTCTGCAACAGCGTTGTATTAAATTATCTCCATATTTCTATTTCGCTGGATCATTTTATGGTTGTAACATTTCTATCTCTGAAGAGATGGGATAAGCAAATCCCACACTGCAGGCTGCGAAGGAATTGCCATGGGGTGTCCCTCCCATCTCTTTGGTCAGCATCACACAGTGAGGTAGGTACATTCTTCTCTCTGCACCTCATCTGCCACCAGCCCCAGCAGGTGACAAGATACATCATTTAGTAGGCATTTAAGCACTCAAGAGGCAGCATAATGTGCCAGTAGAACACGTTTTTGGGATGACTCCTGGAGGAACTGAAGGCTAGCAGAAAACAAAACAAAACTAAACAAAATTAAAAGGTAACAGATTCTGTTTGACACTGTAAGAAATAAAGTGAATAAAACACATTCACTTTGTCTCAGCTCTGGCCCTACATATGTATGAACTGTGATGAAGAAAACCAAGTAGACATTCTGTTTATGCTCAGGCCACGTTAGCAGCACACAAGTATGAGTTCACAGTTCACTATCTCTTCCAAATGAATTTGTGTTCTCATTTAAATGAGCTCAGTGAACACTGAGCTAGAGGCTGGAAGGAATAAATCCTATTGCTCTCAGAATTGTGGTCACCC
Source organism: Picathartes gymnocephalus (assembly GCA_013390045.1). Classification (NCBI taxonomy): domain Eukaryota; kingdom Metazoa; phylum Chordata; class Aves; order Passeriformes; family Picathartidae; genus Picathartes; species Picathartes gymnocephalus. The sequence goes on along the minus strand of WEKY01003004.1, from coordinate 90,634 downwards.
CAAAGTCAAGAAATCTTGTGACTACATCCCTTTCATAACCTCTTGACCACAATAACATGGTACTTTCTGATTCCTCTGTTTTATCTGTATGCAGAGCAGTTTCTCACTGCCACTGGGAAGTACAGCATAGCTTACGATGTATTCACATTTGGATTACACTAAAGCATCTGTCAAGATACTTCTGTCTTTCTACATTTATGTCAACATATCAGCATGTTGATTTGGGTTAATAAAGCATTATTTTTAATTTCTTCTCTTTCCTGGCTGTTTGGAATCCTAGTCAGACACTGTAGCTCCTTTGTGGCAATTGTGACTCGAGAAAAGGTGCAAAGGTAGAGACAATGGCCTGCTGCCAAAGCAGTACTGGGGTGATTAGAAAAGGAATGAGAATTTTCCAGAACTATGCAAACGGTTCATTGAGGAGAGTCTTGAAGCCCAGACAATTTCTGCTCTTCAACTTTCATAACACAGATTTCTCTTGTTCAGATCTGTCTGGAGACGCAACCCCTGCCTCCTTCCCGCAAATTGTCTTATTTTCAGAACCTACAAACTGGAGAATGCCCTTTTAAGCTCTGTGAAGGTCTTGATTAGTTCACAAGGTGGCACAGTTAACCCATATGTTTATGCTGTCAGGAGTTAACCTGACACTACTCAGATAATTTGCATCACTTGAATTATTTCGTTTGCTAAGACCAATAATTAAAATTCCTTCTTTGTTTTGGGGCATTTGGTGACCTTTCCTTTTCAACAGGCTCTCATAAAACATGATGCCTGGAAGTGTGAACCCATCATTTGCCTCACTTCAAACCTTATGTCCCAGAAGTAGCCTAAATATTTTGAAACTGCTGTGACTGATGACAAGGAATTGTAAAGAGATGTGGCAATGACTGAAAGAACTCAGGTTTTTATTATGATATAAATCACCATCATTACCAAAGCTACACTGAAGTTTCTAACATCTAAGAAAAACTTTAAGCTTTCTAGCAGAAAGGCTTAAGATTTGCTGCACATTGTAGCACTGCAATTGGGCTCAATAATTCAATCTCACTAGACTCATTCATTCAGTTATTATTAATTATGATGTAGTGCACTTAAATGACTCTTCCCACATAATTACTCTTTCCAAAACACTCTCCTGAAAAACAGGTTCTTACTCCAGCAGCTAGATCCAAACAGCAGCCTCCTGCCATTTGACAAAACCCAGAAGAGACAACTGCTCTGCAAATTTACGGGAATGATATAACTCTGCATGCTTATCTGCAGTATTTACAGCAGCTCATTTGCAAAGCAGGCCTGTAGTTGGACTTAAATCTAGAAATGCTGATTATAATTCCATTATATTCTTGTATATAATCACAAAAAAAGCAAAGAAATACATTAGCCAGAAAATAGTCAAAAGCAGTCAAAATAGTCCATTGTCAGTAGTCAAAAGTAAGCAGGGCAAAGTTCCCCAACAAAAGAAAATATAATTTTGTTGTTCGTATTTTTATCACTGAGACCAGTTTAACTTTTTTATTAACCTACATATATTTTTGAGAAAAAATTCGTGTATCTCTGCCTAGTGACTACTGTTGGTTTCTAGTAGTCATATAGCAGAGGAAGAGGATCCTCTCCAGCTCCCATTCCCTATGGTAGGGGGTTCCCCTCTGGAGAAGATGAGGTCTGCCACAGACACAGTACTGAGGAAGAGAACCCTGAGAGTGCTGAGCTGCTTCTGCTCCTTCACCACTTCTCCACCAGTGGAACCACAAGCCAGGACGGCACCTCTTGTGCCCAGTTCCTCCGGTCCTGGCTTCCTACCTCTTCCAGCTGAGAAGTCCTGAGGCAGCGACTGCCTCTTGGCTTCCTCTCCCTGCTCAGGAAAAAGAGTGTGCCCCAGCCTGCTCCTCGCTGTGGGTGCCAATGTAGGAAGTCCCTATGAAAGGAGTTCCCAGGAACTCCCTTCCTGTTGTAAGGAGCTGCAATCACAGCTATATTATTAAATTCAATGCTGTTGTGCTAAGCAGCTCAAAAATGCAATGAAATCATCTAGGCCATTGTATTTGGCCGGGTCAAAAAGAAATGAGTTACATAAATAGTGCCGAGAAATTAGCAGGTTGATATTCTTTTTTATTAATAACCTAAAATGTTAATACAAATGAGAGTAGAAGAAAACTAAAATAAAATAAAATTTGGTGGCGTCCTTTAAAACAGGGTATCATCACTGGGTCCTGCTGGAAAGCAGAGCAGCAGAAATAACCCTTGATGGAGAACTGGTTTATGGGTTTGAGTCAGGTAATCCTAAAGCAAAAAGCTTGTTAGGAATCAGAAGGCCAGTTCAAAGGCTTTGATTATTTCATTTTGGATTTTTGTGATTTTTATATGCTTATTTATAAGTGGCCCAAAGAGAATTTTTTTTCAGGGTAAGCAACCAGTTATGAATTCGTTACCCACATGGCATTTTTGCAATACCATTTTCTCTCTTAACTGTTCCCTTTTCCTTTTGTTCACTTACAACCCATTGCCAATGAAACTATTTGCCTGTCTTCTGCAGTTTAAACCTTTGTTTGTACACTAATGAATCTAACTAGGTGTCATAGCAGGCTCTAATGAGCATCACTTGCTTTCATTTAACTCTGCAGCTTGCCATTACAGACTTTAGAAGATCTGTTGGTTTATTTATAGCAATCACTAGATATTCTTCTTCATTAGATAGATACTAGTTTTCCCTGTTGTGCCTTTCATTATTGAGGAAACTATGAAATGTTAATACTGGCCTCAAAACCCAGGGCAAAAAAAATGCCCCCAATGCTATTTGAAATGCAATTGCTTGTATTGCAAATGATCTTATAGATCTGAGCACAAACAGCTTGAATTTTTCTTCATTTATTTATGAAAGAATGAAAGAAAGAAAAATCAAGAAGGTGGCTCTGTATGACCCACTTGTCAGATTTATCTTGTTAACTGAATTTCTTGTAGTTAATTTAAGCAGCAGGACTGCAATTATAAAAGTATCCATAAACAACTATTAAGAATTGTCATATTCCTGCCCAGGTTCTTAGCTCAAATTTTAAACCCAGAAACGCTTACACTTTTCAGTTTAACTCTGAATCAGCTTTGAGAAGGTTTTTCCCTACAATCTGTCTTTGTAAGTGCTTGGCTCTGATAGCAAGAATATTGCAGAGTAGCCCACAGCAACCACATTTTTGACAATGTGTCAAATAGCTTCTATTAGATTTGACATAAAGCTTTTGTAAGAATATATATATATTAAAAAACATGTACTATCTATGCAGCTCTAGGTTTGGTAGAACTGTTTAGCTCTGTTCAGATCAAACATATAACTGGTATTTAAATAAGCATCCTTCAGATTAAAAAAAAAAAGGCCAATAGACAATTTTCCAGAGTTTACAGAGGTGTCATTTTTCAGATTATTTTATCTCATATCTGCACCTGATTTAGGGTGCAGCCCCTAAATTAAGATAAATGAAGTAATTATATTTATCTAAATTTCATTATTCTGTCACTTCACACACTGGAGATGATCCATTTAATTTGCTTGACAGTCACATCATCCTTGTATATAATCTGCCACAGATATTGTATCACAAAACATGTCCTAGAGCATTAAGGGACTTCAACTAATTTATGTTACTTCCTAAATCCTGCCAATAAACATTTGGCTAAACAATATTTTTGGATCATTATGGTGCTTTAGTTCTACTATATAGCCATGCTCTGAGTACAAAAAGAATCTTAAAAGCACAGGAAATATATTTTTTTTTCTGTAAGATTAGTGAATCTAAAGGGTAATAATGGAGATTGTCTTCAGTCCTGTTTAAAAATTCCTAACAAAGAATACAACAAATTTCTTATGTCTCTGAGTAGTAAGAGATGCAATCCATCCTTTCCCTTCCATCCATGTAGCCTTACTGGTTTAGACAACCACAGTTATTCCTGAAACTTTTTCCTCTTCTGTGCTTGCCTGGGTGAATATGAATATAGAATACTGAGTATCAGTGACCTTTAGATAACTAATTATAGTAAATAACCTATGCCTTCTGCAGTTTGGAACACCACATAAGGATTCTGCTACAGCAAGATTAATTGCTTAAGAAGAAGGTGTAATTCCTGAAGAAGGTGTAATTCCTAGTAAAGCATCTGTTAATATATTGCATAAACATAGATGTTAAGTATGTTACCAGTTTCTCACAGTGGAAATGAGCAACAGGAAAGCAAATACTTGTTGAAGATTTGAGTTCACAACACTTTAAATATGTAATGTAAGAATTCGTTTCCATATCTATAAAACATTCAGAAAAATTTTTTGAAATTTATTTCACAAATTTTATATGTGCATGCATGTGTGCTACAGAACAGCAGACAGGCAGAACTTTGTAAAAGGCATTCCCCAGAAAATTCACACTGCGTGCAGGTTTAAAAAGAAATCAGCTGATTTCTCAGGTAGGTTAAAGATTTGAAAAGACAATAAGAAAAACCCTCTTTCCAACTTGAGTTGGACACAATGCTTTTTCCTAATTTTTTTTACATCAGTATCTGATCTAAGATTACCTTTCATTCAGACCAGAGTTTAGTTCTTAAAAGTTCATAAGATGTCTTTTTTTCCATAAATAAAAATCATTTAGGTGGAAAAAGTCTCAAACCATAAAACCACCTGCTAACATGAGGTTTGATTGGCCTTTTGCCAACACTAGGCAAAGTCGAAGCTTCCCTTTACAGTCTCCCTTGCATTTTTTCTTCCTCTTTCAAGCCAGATTTCCTTCCTGTTCAGAAACTGTTAGCCTTTAAATTTAATACATTATCAAAAATCCAATTTCAACACAGACTAACACACACAAAAAGAGTAAATTTGTTACAGAATAAGGAGAAATAGGAAGGAAAATACACTTCACTGGTGAAGCCTTGGTTATTTATATAACCTTGCACAGAAAATATTTGATAAGACTCTGAGATCAAGCTATGACACGTCCACGACTGAAGAACCTAAGAAGCCTTTTAGTGGTTTTTTTTCTTTTACCTGAAAAATAATTGATAATTAGAAGGCAATTTCTGTGGTTCCTTCTTGTTTAGCACCACAGAACAGGAACTTGTTTCTTTGATAAAAAATTGCTGTCAGAAGAACCCATTAATTCGTGGAAGTTTCTATTAACTCTGTATTGTTTACTCTGTATTTTCTTTTCTCTTCCCTATAATAGTAGTTACACCAATGTTTTTGGTTTTGGTTTTTTGGGGTTTTTTTCTGATAGCATAGTTAGAAGTTCAGGCATTTTTTCAATTATACAAAAAACAAAACAAAAGTTCATTTGATATTGTCTGTGTATGTATTTTGTTAGTAAAGCCATATGCCAACAGAGTATTATATATTCATGCAAATTGTTCTCAGGGTAGCTTACCTTAAAGGGAGGAGGATCACATCTTTACTGTGATCAGTTACAAAGTAAAACTAAAAGAATTATAAAGAAGACTAAAGAACAAATACTGAAAGTAATTCTCACGGTGTCACTTTGCTGAGAGCACAGGTGGTTTTTAAAAATTTGGCAGCATAATTTTAAATATTGAATAAAGCTGTAAATATTAAATAATTTTAACTATTCCAGAAATTTATTCATTTCCAATTCACATTAGGATGCAAATATATAAAGGGGTTTTTTTCCCCCAGCAAAGTAGTGTTAATTACTACCTTGCCCTTGGGCTCCTTTGTCTTTGGAATGATTGGAGTTTTGCATTTTAATTTAAATAAGAATACCAGCATTGAAGTATCTTATCCATCCAACTGCAGTGTGTACTTAAAGTTACAGACAGATAGGAAAAATATTCTTTATTATACTCAGAAGACAGTATTTTGCAAGAAAGTATTGTAGAAAGTCTTCTGAACAACAAAGAATTCTAAAAGTATTTTCAATGGATAATTTTATGATGTATTTCCTACTTCCTTTCACTATGCTTTTCTCCCCACCACACCTGCCTCCTCATCTATGTTCTGTAATTCTATTTCTCCTGCACTAAGAGGGAAAAGATTAGTAGATCAATGAAGAACAGTAGAAATATGCTCTTAAAAAACTAAGAGAGCTGTGTTATAAACATTCTTATTTTAAAGAGATGCCAAAATTTTGCTTTTCTCCCAAATTGGGTGCAGAAATCTAACATAACTACAAAACTGCCAAATTATTGCATGTCTAGCTTGCAGCTATTAAAAGAAAGAACCCCTACAGACAGAATCACACAAGCACCGACAAACCAGTCTTTGTTCTCACACAGCTGCTTCACTGTCACCCACCCTGCCACACAGAATCCATCACGGCTCAGGAGCTGGCAATCCATCAGCATTTAAAGGTAAAATAACAAGTCTGGTAAGGGAAGGGGTGGGAGGGGAGAGATAAATCACCCCCAGGCTTACACCTGAGATCTAAGCCTGTTTCTGCAGGTGCTGGTGTACCCCAGGGGGCTGACACCTAATTAGGCTCCCTGCTCATTTAGTGAGGGGGTTCTAATGAAACAAGACTTGGTAATTAAGCTGAATTATACATTGAAAGTATTACGTGTTCCCAAAGGAATAAACTGGAGACCAAGAGTCATTTACTGGGCCTTCAGGAAGGAAAGGCCACACACATGTAAAAAATGGCCTTGTAGTCCTAACGTAAGTTATACTCCACCTCCGAGGAAGGAGGAAGATTTGTGTAACATAGGAGAACCTGAAAACCACTTTCAAAAAAGTGAGAATGAACAAAACCAAAGGGGAAAAAACCAACCAAGGAAACAAACAAAAACAAAACAAAAAACCCCACCAACCAAACAAACAACAAAATTCCCAAAACAAACAAACACACAAACAAAAACCAACCCCAACACATGTTAATTCGGGCCAGGAGAGAACTACAGTGAATTAGACCATGAAAATATTAAAATATTCATTTAGTTCAATTATCCTTACTATATTTTTCATGAGAATGTATAATAAAAGGCATAATAGTTAGAGCGTGACTTTCAAATTAATTTCAAATAAGTCTATAAAAAAATAATGTATTAGTATTTCATATTTTTGGAAAGAGAAAGGGGCCCATTAGGAGGTCAAATCCCATTTCATCATTTCCAGTTCAGTTCAGACCAGGAGTAAACTACAGCCAATATGAAACATTACTCTTTGACCAATGTAAAATGAGTTGTTGGTCTTAGGCCAGGCTCTAACAGACAGATATGTACCACACAAAACCATCTGTGCTAATTGCTCCCCTGAGCCTAGATCTTGCAGTTGTTGGCACACTTTTATGGAGAGGAACAGCATCGCTGACTCAAAGCCTTTCAGGTTTTGGCCTGTCACCATAACTTCTCACATATATGCAGATCAGTGCAAGTGTAAGCATTTCAGTGTCAGAATACAGGCTGAGAGCCTGGGCAGAACTGTCCAAAATGGAATGAAGATAAAAATCTAACTATACGTTCTCCTATTTGTGTGGGACTTCTAATTCTTAATGAAGGAGCTCTGATGAGTCTGAATCTGACTGTGTGCCAGCAGGCTGCCACTGCACTGTCCCTGTTCTGTGGATAAAATATGGAGAACATCTTTTTGCTTTGAAATCAGACCACGTAAATTCTTATTTTTACAAAAAA
>WEKY01003004.1:66399-82981 GCA_013390045.1 Picathartes gymnocephalus | reverse complement strand
AAAAAAAAAAAAAAGGCAGTGAATTGCAAGTTCAATGCTTCATCTCACCACGTTCTTTGGCCTTCATTTCCAAGACATGTGACAGAAGCACTTACCACTTCATTAACTCACGGAGACTGTAATAATGATGCCTCTTATCAAAGTCAGATTGACCAATAAGTGAAAACTCCACACATATGTATGAATAATGATTAATGTCCATTATAGCAACGAACAGATTGCATTGCTCTGTGCAAACCGCAGGAACAAAAAGACCATTTTGTCACTACATCTGTAGGTACAGATATAAGTCCATGTAAGTGGTCCTCAGGAGACTACAGCATATTCTATTGCAACTGCTCTGCTTTTGTAGCTTATAGAAAGTTAGCTTGATTACACCTATTACAATCTATTGGCAAATCAGTGATGGTTGTGCCTGGCAAATGCTAAAAAAAGCATTACTACCAGATCTTATATTTTGTTCTTTTCCTCTGCATACAGGCATCTCTTACTCAAATTACAACAACGTACCAAACATAGAGTCCTAGCACAGGGGCAGGTGGAGGGTGAGGCCCCTAACCAATTTGGAGCTGTGAGCTAGATGTCAGTCTGCGGCACCAGAACTCGCAGTAACCTCCTCAGCTTGGAAAACTGACAAGTCTAAATTATACATGTATTTTAAAAATACAGCATTGAAGATGATCCAGTGGTTCGTTGTTTATGCAAATAAATGACTGGACTCCTTTTTGCCATCAGGAAGATGAGATTTCATAGGCAGTGGCCACTGAATGAACAAGGAAAATCTTATTCACACGTATTAAAAGAATAAGTGGAAAGAGTACTTCTAGCGTATGAATCAAAGTTCCCATAACACATTTTAACTTGGCCAGATATCACAGAGACGGTACCTTCCTCTAATTATGCAATTGTCTAGAGGATTGTTTGAAATAGAGAAAAATCTTGAAATAAACATATTAATGTAGACAAAGGGATGCTGATTTGGTCACTTACTAGGAATAAGTGGAATGCAGATGTATCAGAAGATAATGAGTTCAGGCACTATTGATTCCCCATTTGTTTCTAAGGGGGAATAGTGCTGTACTTGACAGCTCTCTATATTCACTGTTCACTTGAAGAGGAGGATCACAGGTAGGGCTGAAATCAAGCCACAAGAAGCTTGGCAATGCAACTAGTAAAAGAGAAGAAAGACAGGGCTGTATCTTTTGTAAGGCTGAGGAAAACCATAGCTGTACACTATTTTTAGTATTTTCAAGTGAAACTACCTTGTGTTTTCGTTCTGTGGTATTTCTGAACTTTCTGAGCTGTGAGGGCCATTGTGGTTAACCTTAATGTTCCCAGAAGCAGAGCTGTGGTACAGCTGCTGGCAAAAATTGACTATTATCTAGATATTCTCAGGAGAAGAATACCATGATGTCCATTCTGTAAGAGTTTCAGTTGATATTTAGTTCATCTAAGTCCATTACCTAGGTATCTTCTGTTTCAGTAGGTGCAGTCAATCTCTCTCAAGCAACGAATCTCTGACTCAGTCAATAGGATCATTACATTTGCATCATTCTTCATTGTTAGCTTCATGCTGCTTGTACTTGATAAAAGGTGAAATAACCGGTAGCAGCCGAACTGAGTAAATAAACATAGAACAAATTTGATCTGGCAGCCACATGTACATTTAATTGACATATATTGATTTACAATTGCTAGTAGGCTTTAAAGTGTTGTCCAAAGCCATAATCAGACTGCAAAGAAAACTCTTATCTTTATACGTGTTACACAGCTTACTTTAAGGGAGCTTTTTGTTACCCAAAAGCAAACATAATCAAGTTTAAAAAATTTATGGCTAGAAAGTTAAAAAATACATTGTTTATTTAGCCTTAAAAGCTTGAAGAAGCAAACAAAAGAAAGATAAATTCACCCAGTAAGTTCAGTCTGAGGTATCAGTAACTATAAGCCACCAAAATGCTGATCTGGAGGAGGATACACAAGTGCTAACTGGTACCACTAATGGCACGGATGGGATACACAGGCAGGACACTGCAGAAGGATTCTCCCTCTGTTGAGGTCACCCTAACCCCAGGCAGCAGAAGTATTCTGCTATTACTCAGCCTGCACTTGCACAGGCAGACAGCAGAGTTAGTGAATGCAAAGGGGAGGGACTGTTATAAAGATATAAAATTATAAAAAAAAAATTTCAGATTGTGATTTCAATCTCCTTCTGTTTGCTTACCTCCTCCTGAGATCTTCAAAGCAAACGAACTCTGAATTTTAAAAAAGTGCCTAGAATATCATCCATATCCAAAAGAAGACTTAGGCTTCATAACGCACTTTCTGTCCAGAGCCCTGAGCATCACCTGCTACAGCTCTGAGTGATGCCTGGTGCTCACCAAATATCAGGTGTTTGGAGCAAACTCCAAACTACTATTCTTGGGAGTACAGAATTTACCCTTATTTGTAATCCTTAGTGAGACCTAGAAATGCAACCAAATAACTTAAACCTAAGAACAGGTGTGTGCTCAGCACAACTGGCACTGAGCTGCAGTACTGAGCCTTCCACAAAATGCTTCAGTAGGGGCTTTATTTTAAAAACATGATTGAAAAATAGTATTCTTCATTGCTAGGTTATAAACTTCCATGAGATTGATACCATCCCAATGGGATTATAAAACATCTCAGTTTCCTGACCTAGACTCCAGTGAGCCAAACAATACAGCTCCTCTTTGGTTGGTGAAAATGGAAAATAGTTGTCCTACTGAATGGAAGAAAGCCTTTTCCTGACACTGTGGTTGGTTTTGATCCCTGTTTAAACATTCTTAAATGAAACAAAATATTCAGTGTATATTTATGTCTCTTTCTACTGAAACTTGTTTATTGATCTGTTTTGGGGAGAAATGGCACATCTTCCCTCTGATCCCTGATGCGTGAGGCAGCTAATTACCAGAAGTGAGGCTAATACCCAGACAGAGATTGGTGACAAGTGGCATCCCTCAGGAATCCGTACTAGGACTGGTTCTGTTTAATGTCTTCATCAGAGGCACAAACAGCAGGACTGACAGCACCCTCAGCAAGCTGGCAGATAACACAGAGCAGAGCAGTGTGATTGACATGTCTGGGGATGGGATGGGATGGGATGGGATGGGATGGGATGGGATGGGATGGGATGGGATGGGATCCAGAGGACTCTGTGTGGAAGCCAACACCTGTGCTAAGTTAAAGAGACTGTTGTTCACTCAGAATTGTTTCCAGCTGAGTATCATCAACACACAGCCAGCAGCAGGAGGGGTGTCAACATAAAAGCCAATGGGTTGTTAGGAGAGGCTTGAGAGAAGAAATGTTGCGCTGAGGAGGTGTATGTTGGTTGGAACAATGCAAACTAGAGTCTCAGGTACCGTTGTTCTGTGGGTGTGTTGTGATGGGCAATGACAAATGTGGGCAATCTGGAGAAGTGGGTCCATGTGAACCTAATGAGTTCTGCACATGGGTGAGTGCAGCCCCTGGTATCAATACTAGGGATGAGGAGACTGGGAATGGCACTGCAGAGAAAGACTTGGGGATTACTGGTGGATGAAAACTTGATATGACCCAGTAATGTGAACTTGCAGCCCAGAAAGCCAAACGTGTCCTGGGCTGTGTCAAAAGCAGTGTGGGCAGCTGGGTAGGGGTGGGGACTCTGCCCCTCTGCTCTGCTGGGGTGAGACCCCACCTGCAGGGCTGCATCCAGCTCTGGGGTCCCTGAACAGGAAGGAATATGGACCTGTTGGAGCATGTTCAGAAGAAGGCAAATTAAGTTGATCAGAGAGTTGGAGTACCTCATCTATGGAGACAGGCTGAGATAGTTGGAGTTCTTCAGTCTGGAGAAGAGAAGGTTCCAGTGGAGATATTTCAGTATGTAAAGGGGCCTATAAGAAAGATGAGGACAAATTTTTAGTAGGGCCTGTTGCAATAGGATAGGGGGTAATGATATTAAACCAAATGAGAGTAGATTTAGACTAGGTATAAGGAATACATTTTTTATTATGAGGATGGTGAGATACTGACAGAGGTTGCCTTGAGAGATGGTGGATAGCCCATCCCTAGAAATACTCAAAGTCAGGCTGAGCTGGGCTCTGAGCAACCTGATGGAGTGGAAGATGTCTCTGCTCACTGCTGGGCTTCATGACCTTTGAAGGTCCATTCTAGCCTAAACTATTTTATGCTTCAATGATAATAATTGAGTCTACAATTCTATGAAATGTGGCTTCTTTGAAAGGCCTTCTGACTTTTGGACACAAAAAGTCTTTTCAGCCTCTGGGAATTGCTTTCATGCATTATTGCACATTTCCCAGTTCAAAGAGGGTGAAATAGCCTTTCCCATGCACTTAGGTTTCACTCTCCAAATTGTGAGTGTAACTAGTCTCAAAACATACTTAGCTGATCGTATATTGAGACCTGAAATCCTGTGTTTTTCTTCTGAGTCTCTTGCCCATCTGTACATTTTACCTACAAAATCTGCTCTATCATTTGTTTTCTTGGAGGAAGGCAGCCCAATCTCACCTAAACTCCAATCTGACCAATATTAAGGAGTTAAAAACATCATCTATGTATGATAGTAGTGGAATTAATCATTTCCAATCCTTCGAAGTCACCTTCTGGATTTTTTGAGATACAAAATATGTTTCTGCCCATCAGGAAAAATACAGCTTTACAGCAAACTTATTTTAAACAGATATAAAACTTTGGGGTGTAGCAACTTCAATATTCCTTTCCTAGTATAAAAGCCTGGTAAATTTTGCCTTAATTTCAACTGTCCTTTTCCAGGCAAACACAGAAAACAAAGTCTGTCTCTGTAGTTTAGTTGTCCCCTCTTCTAGTTCAGTTTCCAGAAACCTGCTGGGAAACACTTTGCCTCTTTCTTCCCCTTCCTTTTCCTCATCAACAGGGACATGTGAGTGAATTTGAAATACAGGAATAAAATTTTTATTACTATATCCTTGAAAAGAAAGAGAAGGGGATGAAAAATATACACCAGGCAGTTTAAAAGTGTAACATTCTCTAGGTCAAAACTCAAATAATTTTCTACTTAATTTTAGTATTTTTTCTATATGACACTATTCACAGGCTGATGATTTTCACATGCGATGTCAGAGAGTATTGTATGTTTGAGTGATTATAGCTAGCTCATTCTGTCTGGCCCTGTGCTGCTTAACTCTTGAGCCATATATAAGATTTGAGGTGTCAGTTGTCACAAATCAAGTGTCAAAAGTGTACATTTGGGAATAAAAATGAAGACAGAAAAACAACTTTTCAGTCTGATCATATTGATGGCAAAAGCTATGTCATTCCCAGAGATCCACAAGGTGGACTTGAAATAAGACATTAAATCAATGTGCTACTGTAACATATTAATAGGGCTCCTATGAACACACCTACATTTCAGACAGACATTTGAGACTTCTCTGCTGCACTTGCACATTAACTTCAGTTATTTCCAGAAAGTTTTCAAATTCTGGGACGTAAGTATGTTTATAAAATCATTATCACCACCTCTGAGAATGAGCTAAAAAGCAAGGCCACAGATTACTGGCATACTGACTTCTCCATGTAGACAAGTGCATCTGCCAACATGCAGCTCTTATGTTTGTACACAGCCAAGACATGGTGTAGCTACACAGGCATAAGGACATGGAGCTGGCTGTTTAAGGTAAGCTAACTCTGGTGGGCTGTAAGACCCCAGGGTTTTTTCCTGTGGCTGAGTATGCTGCTGTGGCCTTTCCCAGGTCCAAAAGTTCGGCTGGACAGGTATCCCAAATGTGCACAGACATACATCTAGCAGCACAGAGCAACCCAGTGGCTTTACTGGCCCCTGCACACCTACAGGTTTACATCAAAAGCACTAACATGAACAAAACTGCTGGCCTGATCATGCCTTACTTGCCAGCTAACCAGGCCCCATGCTTGCACAATGCACACATGAGGCTTTCTGCCAGCTGGTCCAGGTCTGTGGTCCCTTCAGTCACCAACTACCAGACCCCCAGCCCCTCCAATGCCAAGCTCACAGTCTTCTTACTCAGCTCGCTGGCTACTCCCCCTGTGCTGTTCACAGACACATACACACGCACCAATGGCAGGTGATCCATCTCTCCAGTCCCTGTCCCCTGGAATTATGGGCCTCTTTGACCTGTGGCTTCAGAGTACATGTGTCAGCACCCTGAATGCTCATCCCAGCCACCAGCTAGTCTGTTGTGAAGCTCACTGTTGATCAGATCCCGTGGGAACAATAGTTTAACTGCATGATAAGCTACACTGAGTTTAATCAAGCCCAAAGGCTTAGCCAGGGAACTGTACTGGCCAGCAGCTCATTTCACTTGTGACTGATCCATTTTATTCTTCTCTCCTTTTCTCCCACTCATTTCTCTCTGGTCCTTCACCATCTCTTCCTTTCCCTGCATTTGGCCCCTTTTCTATATGTGATATAATGAACTTTGTTCATTCCCGCAATCAGCCTTAGTAAGTTTTACAGAACTTCAGAAGTCCCTTCAAGTCTTCCATTAGAAGCTTGTACCCTCCCCATGAGCTCTATAACAATCTTATTTCTTGCTTTCTTTGTTCTTTCAGCAACAAATTTCTGGTTGAGCCTGTTCTAGGCCATGCTTCAGAGGTTCCTTCAGTGACCATCAGTCAGTGTCCAAAGGATCCCTGTATTTCTTATTGTCTTGCTATCTCCTCTTCCTCAGTGTTGCTGTATCAGTGTTTAATGCTCCTCTTGCTTCTTGTCCTTGTTTTGTAAGGTGACTAGTTGTTAGCCAGGTATCCTTGCTCACCAGACATTCTTATATTCCACCTATCCTCATACTGGCGTGTCTTCCCTGAAGAACATTATTCTTCTCACAGAGAATGAAATTACATGAAAGGAAATCAAATCAGCAGACTGGAAAAATGTAAGCCAAATTTTTCCATATGTTTATTTTAAATTGAGGGATAAAATCTTCTCTTCACACTTGCTCACAGAAATGTCCAAACACACTACTTTGCACATAAACATTCTTAGAAACACAGATTTCAGTGACTGTTTTACATCAGTGAGATCTTCACACTTCCAAAAGAAGTGAACTTCTCAATTCATAAAATCTGTCCTTCAAGCATTTCTTTTCTCCCCCAGTTTCCAAACAACCTAATCAGTAATTATATGTGCCCTTAAATGTGTTCATCTCTAAGTTTTATTTTCTCATTGTCTAATTTAGGCTAAGTCATGTCTCCCACTCTGCTGTTTGTCTTATGCACAAGCATAAATGTACGTTTTCCTTTGGATGTTCAGGCTACCTGTACTACAACTCTGGTTCTAATTTCAAACAAGTTAGCTATCAATTGAATTACTTATCTCATAATTAGTCAAAGGGTATTTTTACATCTAAGACCTTCCTCAGACTTCATACAAACGTTGTACATCTGGTTTTCCATTCACAACTGGCATAAAATTATTTCTGGTTATTTTAGATGATTTCCCAGTTATGGTGACGCTATTTAGGATATGTATACTCATGGAAAACTGGTTGTTAAAAGATTATAGGACACACAATATACTAAACATCTAGAATTGAAGTGTACAGTTAGAACTAATTATTCTTAATGACTGATGCTTTATCCAATACACCAATCCTTTAACTGCAGGTTTATAATCCTGTTACTGGATCCTGTGCTAAGATGACAAATAAAGTCAACCAAAGCTCTGTGAGACTCACAGATGCAAGATAAAATGGAAATTCTCTAATCTATTTAGCAACAAATTCATATTATTTGTGGTATCCACCACTCCAAAAAGTAAGGAAATTGAAGAGGTTAATTTTTGAAATCTAAAACCATAGCAACAGAGGAGCAATCAATATGAATGAATAACACTCTATCTAGAATCAGAGATCCGTGAGCACTATGTACATATTGAAATAAGCATGATTCATCGGGGGGGGAAAAAAAGTCAGTTTAATCTTTAAGAAACTTAAGTCTGTATTCTTCAAATCTCCACTGTGCTATTCAACAACTAAAGCTCTCTCCTAGATTACAGAACTAAAAATACATGGATAATTTTATATAGTATTATCACATTTAGAAATGGTATTGCTCTTTGTTGGAACGGAATTCTCTGCTTCCTTTAAAAATAATTAAATTACTTTGGGTATTACAGGAATGAATGCATTGTCATCGTGTACTGACTAAAGACACTATTCTGTAGGCATGTACGCTCTGTAAAAAGTCCATCTAGGCTTTATTTGGTCAGTGTGGCAAGGTTTTGGGAGTGGGGGAGACTACAGGGAAGCTGTGAGAAGCTGTCAGAAGTTTTCTCCGCGTGTGGCAGAGCCACTGCCAGGAAGCTCCAGGACAACCTGCTGTTGGACAAGGCCAAGCCTGTCAGGAATGATAGTAATGCTTCTGTGATAAGAAAAAAAAGTTATTGTGCAGATGTAATTGCCACCAGGGAAGAGAGGAGTGAGAATATGTGAGAGGAACAGCCCTGCAGACACCAAGATCAGTGGAGAAGGAGGGGCAGGAGGAGCTCCAGGTGCCAGAGCTGGATTCCCCTGCAGCCCATGGTACAGCCCATGGTGAAGCAGCTGTGCCCCTGCAGCCCATGGAGGATCATGGGCATGCAGAGATCCATCCACAGCTGGGGGAGGAGCCCACGGCAGAGCAGATGGATACCTGAGAGGTGAACCCATGGGAGACCCATGCTGGAGCAGGCTCCTGGCAGGGACCAGCAGCCCTGTGGAGAGAGGAGCAGGTCCCCTGGTGGGACATGTGACCCTGTGGGGGACCCATGTTGGAAGAGCCTGTGCCTGAAGGACTGCACTGCATGGAAGAGTGACCTACATGGGATAGACTCAGGCTGGAGAAGTTCATGGGACTGTCTCCCGTGGGAGGGACCCCTCTCCGTGAGCAGCAGCAAGAACAACATGTGATGCACTGACTATAACCCACATTCCCTATCTCCTTTCACAGCTAAGGGGTTGGAGGTGAAGCTTGAGAGCAGATAGAGCTGGGAAGGAGGGAGGGGTGGGAGAAAGGTGTTTTTAAAAGTTATTTTTATTTCTCATTATCCTGTTCTCATTTTGTTAGTAATAAATTCAATTAACATCTCCAAGTTCAGTCTGTTTTGCCTGTGATGATAATTGGTGAGAGAACGTTCCTTCTCCTTATCTCAATTCACAAACCTTTTGCTATTTTTTCACTCCTGTGTCCAGTTGTGGAGGGGACTGATAAAATGGCTTTGGTGGATACCTGGCATCCAGCCAGAGTCAACCCACCACACAGGCTGAAGTACTTTTGCAGTAAGAGACCACACAATTATAGCTTGAATAAATTATCAATAAAATACTTCAATGCAGTTCTCATGACAGTAATGAAAAATATTTTAATAGGATCCTATTTTGGAGAAGTGCAAAAGTGGACAAAAAATCAGGCATAACAAATTATACGTATTAAGATAATCACAATGCAATTATATGATCATCTTTTCCCTGACAAATTTTGATGAATATGATGTTAAACTATTAATTTCTAGTTCCATCTCTTCTATATGTATTCCACTAAAATACTGCAGAGCATATTACAACAGAAACATGAACACATCTCTGATAGCACTTTCACACAGCAAATATCCCAACTAAAAATTATTAAAGTATCTTTTAAAGAAATAAAATGAACTCTAAAGTATAACCTTTAGCTAAACAGTGGCTTAAAACAGATTTATTTTCATTTGCCTTCATGAAGTATAATGCATTTTTTACAATAAAAAATGTTGTCTAATATGAAACCTACAAGAGATGGACATAGAAAAAAAAGAGCTTTTGTTTATTAAATGAACTATTAAAGCTAAAGGCCACCTGAGTGGGCAAGAATGAAAAATTACCATTGCCATTATGTGGAAGACCCTATTAAGAAGTAAGGGAATTCAAGGTGTTCCATTTCTAAGACACAAATTTCTAAATCCCTTACAAAGCTTCTGACTCTTGTCTAGTCAGTATATAAGTAGAAATTGTATTTGCTGGAAAGCTAAAACTCTAGAAACATACATAACCTCTGTGAACTGGTTGCCTCTATCTATTTCCCAAGAAATAAAAACTCACATTTTCTGGCACCTTCACCTGGAAAACTTTCAGAAGAGGCTGCGTGGGGCTAGACAGGACCCCAACAATGAGGAAACCATTACACTGGTAATGTTTTGAACAGCACTCCCAAAATACCTATGCATTTGCAGGTTGTTGGCTGGCAGGCTAACACAACGTGATTTTAACAGTTGACCAGTCTATCATTTTGCTATGGTAGGCAGGCTATCAAAGATGTCTTGATGTATGCTACTGATAAACGTGATATTTACTGCTGCAATGCATACAATAAAGAACACTTAAGCTGAAATGCCAGGAACAGGCTTTAGGCTGTATGTGAAGTATTTTCCTCAATGTTATCTGTTCACATTGTTGCTCCTGATGCTGCACCTTCTGTTATCTCTTACTTATCTGTTACAGGTACCATTTCTCATATTTTGTGGCTCAGAAAAGTACTTCATGTATCTGTAAGACTGATACCATAATCAATACCTTTATAAGTAATGGAATAAATAGTGCAGAAGGTTGCACAGATTGACTCTTGAGTCTTACATCAGGTGGGAGAGTCCTAAATGAAAGATGGAGAACTTAATACCAGATTTCTCCCAAGGTGTTTTAGAAGAACAATATGGGAACTTTTTAAAGTAAAAGTGGATTTTCTTGGTGCTGACTAACTTAAATTAAAAAAAATATAGCAAAACCCATTTATTTATTGCATTGTGATATACTGATTTTGTTGCGTTAGTGAAGTGACAGTCATTATCACTCATGCAACTTTCCAAACATATAAAACTAGATCTTCTCAGAAGTTTATGTAACTCATACAGATGCCGTTACTTTTTGCAAGTATGTGTTAAAAACATATTCTTTTCAAAAGTTAAGTAACTTTAAATGCTTAAAGGCCCAATATTCCATTGGTAGTTGAAGTCTTCCTGTGAGGAGTGACACAATTTAAAAAGCCTCTCAGTAATAGGTTTAGTTCTGCATAAAGCCAATTTGAATAAAGCTAGACAAGCCATGCATTAGAAATAATAAAGACAGAATGTCCTTGTTTGTACTTTCCTCCATCAGAAACTGCAGGACAGATCACATGTAAATTAGATGAGCCTAAGATCAATGGGACTGTTCACAATAGTATTATTCTATGCCCATATGCATGGCTGAAGGTGGCCACATCTGCCACCCAGTGCCACTCCTCTAGGGTAAAGATAAATGGTTCTGCATGTAATTTGTAAAAACCTTGCTCTGAAATAAGCTATTCAAAAGCATTAAGAGTATAACCAAGAGGACATTCACCCAGTCAATCCAAAGACATTCTTTGTCTAGATCTGTGGATTGTTGTCAGTTTCAGTTTTTTCTCCTCAATATTCAGCTAAAGTTTTTTCAAAAAGAAAGGTGAGATTATGTAAACAGGAGAAATAGGGGCCATTTTCCCCAGATGGTATAGGAAGCATGTATTGCTGCAAAAGTGACACAGTTCTTATACAGCATCGGAGTTGTGGAGGAATGGGCAAAACCCATGTTCTTACAGAATATAATCATCTTATTCATTTGTCAACTAACGCAGAATTTAAGGTTTGTGCACATAGGATGAACAAAGAGCAACTATAAAGTATACACAGCAGAAGACTGTGGAGTGTTGCAACAATGACAGCTACTTGTAGCTGTGTAATATATCAGAAACACATCAGTTAAAAAATACTGCTTATGTTTTATTCATGCAAAATAACTCGGTGCCCAGGCCCCACCATCAGAAAACACAGAGCATTGAAAGTATCTGTGACAAATTACATTCAAGTATTGTGTCTAAAATATTTACCATAAAAATATTTACCATTAAAAGCAGCAAATCTCAAGTACAGATAATGCTTTTGGAGGGAAAAATGGACGTTTCAAAATGGAACTTTTAAAAGTACAAAATAAGACAGTGGAATTTGTTTTTAATACACATTAATATTAGGGGAGGGGTTTTTTGTTTGTTTGGGTTTTTTGTTTGTTTTGTTTTGGCCTGAGTGTGACTTCACCTTCAATTTTGAAACTTAGCATATTTTGCAAAACTGTACTTAAATCACTGTTGCAAACCCTTATAAATCAGTCTAGCTCATCCTGGGACTAGGGTGACTTGCAAAAAAAATAGGAATAAAGGGTAAAATCACTAAAAATTAGGTTTCTTATTTTTGTCTGGTTAACTTGTATGTCTTTCCCAGTTTCTTAATAAGACAACTGTAATATAGGGAACAAACATTTCTTTCAGGTGTCCTCATAAACTGGAGAGAAATTTAGAAAAAAACATTATTTTTACAACATGGCAGCATTCCCTGGACTACTTAAGGTGGAGGATGAACCCAATCCACACAAACAACTGTAATAGTTCTGCAAAGCTTGCTTTTCCTTATATACAAAACCCCTGGTGAAGTAATGATGAACCTAAAGTAATTACAGGAAATCTTAAGTATCTTCTCTACCACCAGCAACAGACAAATGGACACAATCCCCCATTCTTTACATTCTAGATGAGATGGGGATTACAGTTTTCACATTAGTGTGTTTGTTTGTTTTGTTGTTGTTTGTTTGCTTTTCTGGACTTGGAGATTGCTCGCAGATAAAAATGGATTCTGTTGCCAGCTCAGCATTCAGATAGGATGCCATCCAATTTTAGCCTGGTAGGCTATATGAAAACAAGGTTTATGCAATCTCTGTCTCTGTCTGTCCCAAGTTCCAGTAACCTTGAAAGCATTAGCCAGCTTCAGTGGAGTTTGAGAGATAGTATCATTTACAAAAATTTCACAGAAATAGATAACCAGGCAGGAGACACAAGGAACTGAACGTTTAGAAGGCAACATAGAATTACTTTCTATCCACTTAGCAAATTTCTACACATTTCCACTTCTGAGCATGGCAGTCTGTGTGCTGCTGTCAAAATTCTCTGCAGTAAAGATGTTAGGTATATGCAGTCATAACAGAAAATATAATTCAGATAAATAACAGCCAACCAAGAAGAAAATGCATAGAAAACCATTTCTATGCATTTTCTATGCAATATTCTGTGAATATTGAATATCTTCAATATTCACAGAATTAGTAGGTTATATTCCTAAAGGATGGAATAAATGTGGGCAGCCTGAAGCTTTTTCAGATAACCAATACTAGTAGATTGCTATTCATCTTGGGAGAAAATTAGAAGTAAATATAATTCTTCACTGGTACTTCTAGGGTCTAAATCTCTTGCTCACAGGACCTGGGAGGCTGCACACTGGTGCAATCAGCTCTTTATGGATTGCTAACTCCAGACCTTTCAAGGGCTTGACTCACTTATCATATCCCAGCCACAAAACTCAACTTGGAAGCAGATTCATTGCTTGGATTTCTTTACTGATGTACTATCAGAAGTATAAACTGTACTCCTTTAGTGATCTATGAGAACTAAGAGCTCATATTACTTGCAGCTGTCTCATAACTCAGTCCAAAGGTGATGATTTCAGCTTCTCTCCTTCTGCCAGCTGAGTATTTCTGTTTCATACCCCTCCTACTAGCACTAGCATTGCATACCACTCCTCTACCACGTCTTTCTGAACTAATTTCTGTCTCTGTTTAAGCATGCAATCCTTATCTAGACATAATCTATTCAGTTCACGCAATATTGGATGTTGTGTATTCTGTACCTCTTTACTGCAAAATACTCCTTCATAATCACAAGAACCCTGTCTTGATTATCCCAACCTCAGTGTCTCATTTCAGTCTTCTAAGTTGTACATCTTCTTATCACGTTTTTTTTTTCAAGACTATACAATTGGTGTGACACTTTATATGATTTACTTATTCTGTTTTCCTTTTATTATTTCAGCTTATACCAAATAAACTATATTTAAGATGACCTTGAGGATTCATGGCTGCACTTGAACCTTACAGTGCTTCCATTTCTCTTTCTACAATGCTATGTTTAACGTGTACTTTCAAAGTGAAAATAACACAAATCAAAAAGATAGTCAAAGATATGTTCCCTTTCATCATGACAGCTGTAAAGAGATAAAAACCCCAAACCATTCTGTTTCTGTCAAAGCTCTGGAGGAAGGGCTCTGCCAAGTAGTGAGAAGTCTTAAACCAGAAACATCTCTATTCACTACAGTAACAGAGAACTATCTCTAAAGTCTTTACCGATTTCAGCTGTTGCTTTTATCATGGCAGGGGAAAAAACTCTCTCTAGCAGTCTTGTAATATTCTTGCCTGCATGGGTAGTTTGAGGGCTAGAAGTATTGGATAAAAACTGCTGCAGTTTAAGGTGCAAAATTCTGATTTGATAAAAATCTCCACGCTAATTACACTTTAGTAGTAATATTTCTCTTGAATTAATTTCTATTGAGAGAATTTAATTACCAGAACTCAGTGGGATCTCCCAAACCTACTCCAAAAACCTTTTGCTCAACCTTTTCTGGCACATCCCCTGTTGTGTGATAA
Source organism: Picathartes gymnocephalus (assembly GCA_013390045.1). NCBI lineage: Eukaryota > Metazoa > Chordata > Aves > Passeriformes > Picathartidae > Picathartes > Picathartes gymnocephalus. The sequence goes on along the minus strand of WEKY01003004.1, from coordinate 68,459 downwards.
TTCAGGTCAATGTGACTGGATGCCAAGACTTGGTGTTCTTACTTAATGTTTGTACAGCTGAAAGCTGTGAGTATTTTTCACAATGTGCTTTGTGCTCCCTGGATCAATGTAAAGTTGAGCCAGATCCAAAAGCTAATAGCCAGTGAAATTACTATTTATACTTGAGCCTTCCAAATCTGGGATTTGCTGATGCTTTAAAGTGAGATAGAAACTCCATATTGGTCCTGAGCATGCCAGGCACTTGTTCAAGGTATCTGACACTGTTTTGTAGTTAAGAACTCACAAAGTACCATAGTTAATCTTGCTATATGGAGAGATTTATATGGGTACCTCAGGAACCTTGAACAGGGATGGCCCAAAGATTCAGGTGGAGATCTATCAGAAGGACATGTGACATGCCAGTTTTGCCAATACTGTCAGGAACTTGACCATGCCTGGCTAGATAAGTAAAGTCAAGCCAGCTGCGATGCAGGACTCACCATTACTCGAACTGGGTAAGCAAAGCTAGAGACTACTGCAAGTCAAGGCTTCTTAAACTCCCAGAAAACACCAAGAAGTTCCAAGGATAAAGAGAATAAATGAGCTAGCATTGGCCTGGTTAAAGATAAATGAAGATTTTTTTTCTCTAAGCACATGCTTGGTTGGGAGAAAGTTGTTTTTGTGTGCTGATAATACGCTGGTCCCACGACCAGGTGCTGTGTACACTGCAGGCATGGCTCTGCTGCAGATGGCCTCAGAGCTGCACCTGCCCTGGTGGCTGCTGGAGGCAGCCTGTCTCCTCCCAGCCTCTGGAGCAGCCTGGCACCCTGCCCCAGCCTCGTGATCACCCCAAGTAGTCATAAGGACGCCTCTTCCTCATTCTCTCCCTCGAACCCTGACCCTATGCTTGTCCTTGCGCTGCAACACATGGTGTGAATCACAGAATTACCCCCAGCCTGATTCATTTCTGCAGCTAGGTCGAAGTTCCCAACCCAGACAGTGCTTTTTCTTGCCTTCTATCTGAGCTGTGTCCCCCGCTCCTGCACAGCCCTCATCCCTTTGGTGATCCCGCATCCCCACAGAGTTGTCTCAGCGTTTCCAAATACAATGGGTAATGATTTTCGTGAACAAGAGGCAGACCCATGAAGAGAAGCCATCACAAATTATTAACTTCCAACGCACTTGATCTTGCTCTGGCAAATCCTTGGGAGAACGCTTCATGTCCGTGCCCTGAATAAACATCCGCTGTACAAGAAACACTATATAATGTGACGCGAGTCATGAAAGCGAACTGCGCTCGTTTCTGGCGCCTCTTTTTGCTGCCCTGCCACCGCTTTGCTGTCACGAGGATCTCCTTTCTCCCGGAGCACAACGGGGCGAGGAACTTCCACCAGAGGTACCGAAGAGGGCACAGAAAATAGCGATGGTGCCTCACAAGGTACCACGAAGTTGAGGACAGAAGGAGGGCACGCCCATAGCTGCGGGCAGCGCGGCGAACTAGCAAGAGGACGAGAGGACATGGGTTTAACCTGCACCGCTGAGGGGGGTTAGATTGGACATTAGGAAGAATTTCTTCATAGAATGGGTGATTATAGACATTGGAATGGACTGCCCTGGGAGGTGGTGGAGTCACTGGCCCTGGAGGTGTTTAAGGAAAGACTGAACGAAGCCCTTGGTGCCGTGGTCTAGTCGACATGGTGGTTCGGTCATAGGTTGAACTCGGTGATCTTAAGAGGTCTTTTCCAATCTAGATGATTCTGTTACTTGGATTCTGAACCACGGCTGACAGGGAAACCCCGGAATGGAATCCCGCTCTGTCCCTTTCAGTCCCTCTGCCGCAAAGCGGGGCCGCGCGACTTCCCTATTCCCCTTTCCCCTACCCTCAATTCCATTCCCGGATACGGGATGGCCCCGCATCCCTTAGAACGGCGGTTTATGTGCCATTCCCCAACCTTGCGGCAGCAGGCGTCTGCCACGGCCCGGGCGGGCCAGAGAACAGCACGCAGGCGGCTCCGCCCGCGGCCGGCCGGGGCGGGCCCGGCTCCGCCCCGCGGCTGCGCACACGCCGGATCCGGGGCCCT
>WEKY01003004.1:38244-66276 GCA_013390045.1 Picathartes gymnocephalus | reverse complement strand
TGGGCAGGCCCGCGGCGGGGCGGGGGGGGCTGGCCTGGCTTTGCCTTGCCTTGCCCTACCCTGCCCTACCCTGCCCTGCCCGGGATGGCCCCTGCGCCCAAACCACCCCAGGCCGAGCGAGGGCCGCCCGGGCAGCCCAGCAGCAGCCGAGCTCGCCGGGCCTTGGTCCAAGCCTGCCGGCTGTAAATTTCGCCATGTTTGTGAGAGCAGCTGGTGCTGATGGACGAGAAAATCCATAATTCCCAGGATTTTTGACTCCCTTAATTTTGGCAGCGCCCGCCTTACCGCTCAGGCAGTGTGCGAGATGTGGTCTGTAAAGGGGTCGTGATAGGCAGCGCTGGTTGTGCCCACCCGAGCTGGACAAGCCGGTGGCTGCTAAGTCACTGCCTTGCCCTGCCGCGTCCTCTGCTTTGGAGGAGCTTGTGATGTTCGCGGTTAAGGCACAGCTGATGGGGCAAACGGTGGTTGCGATTCGAAATCTTTTGCTACATTGAAAAAGAAGTAGGTTTGTAATCTCAAGTTTGTATGTTCGCATATAAAGGATGAGAACACCAGCCTAACTTGTTGGAGAAGTATAACACTTTCGTTTGACTCTATGAAGTTTCACTGAGTTTATAAACAAGGTTTTTCCCCCTAGTCTTGCCTGTAGCTCAGGATGTGGTGGTTCAGTCTGTCTTGTGACACTGTTTGAGTTTTGTCTATGTACCGTTGTGCTGCGGTGCATAGCAAGTTGAAGGGTGCGGTCTTAAACAGAAGCCACTTGTCACAACATTTTTAATTTATCAAACTCGTTTTAACAAACTGTGAATTCACGGAAGCCCCAGATAAGTCCAACAGGAATGGAGTGTAACATCAGTTGCAAGGGAGACTAGACCAAAGCACAGCTGTTCTGGAAGTAGGATTTCTGACTTTGATGACAGTATAGAAGCTGTGACATACAGAGATGTTATATTGTCAGAGTTATTACTGTTCAGACTATAAGTGCTGGATAAAGGATCAATATGTTCTTGATTTGTGGTTAACAGCAATAAGGTTCAGGCTTGGCTGGGGGAAAAAGTACGTTGGCTGATCAGATTTTGCTTGAAGGTGGTTCTGTGTTTTCCTGTTTGTGAACTGGGACGTTTCTCCCAGGTCTCTGGCACCATTAAATTTTAATTATTGAAATTCAGGTACAGTTAACATCGAAGGATGTACCTGCTTTAGTACTTTAATTCAAATAAAGGATGTGCTCTTGAAAGGAGGTCCCAGTCATGCTTGCCTGCTGCACTTTGGTGTTATCAGGGAGTGTGTGAACTTTTCCTTCTGGAAAAAGCTAAAACTAAAAGGTGCACTTCCGTTGTCAGTGGGTGTTGGATGTAGTCAATTGGATGGAGTGGTGGCAGAACAGCACGATCCCTTAGCTTTCAGATCTATAATTGTGACAGCTGTTGCCTAAGCTCCAAGACTCAAGTTCCTTAGCTTGAAGGCTGCAGGTCAGCTGCAAGGAGAAAAGTAAACAAAAACCTCATATGAAATAATTGTCAACAGTGTCAGCAGCTTTTTCAGGATTATTTTTTTAATAGTTCAGTAGTTTTAATTTTCAATTCAACAGTTTCCATTATTGAATGGAACGTAGAATGTTTACAAAGTGGTGTATCAACAGAAGGGTAAATAGTTTTCCTGCTTGTAAGAGTTTAATGACATAAATGAAAAAAATAATCATGCATATTTGCTGGAACAGTAACTGGGACTAGTTGGGATTTTTTGACTTACTTTCCTTCTCCCACATTCACCTAGCCTTTGTGGAACAAATTAATGTGTTTGCATTGCCATCGCCATATTTGAGATATTTCTGTTCTGTCTTGAGCAGTTGGTTAATATTCTGACTTATTTTCCTCTTTTAATCTTCCTCTTAGAGCTTCCTTTTAGTGAATGATAATTGCTAGCCACCACTTTAAAAATACTTCTTAATGGAAAAAAAAACCCAGTGGAGTTTTGCATATTCTTTTTAAATCATGCAGTTCCTAAAAACACTGATGAATTGAGTGACTTGTCTCTGTGTGTTAAGTAACTAAAATGGGTTATATGGATAAGCTGGACAACTAATTGTTATTGCTATAGAGGTTTATTTATTTTTACTTGGAGTTTGTTTTCCACGTGTTGCAAACTGGGAAGGTTTCTGCTTGCAGCACTGTTTTACAGACTTTATTTTCAAATGTTCTGTGTTTCAAGGTGTCATGGCTGAAAAGGTACAGTAATGAGAAAAATTTAAAATACACAAAAGTAACAAAAATGCTTTTGTGAGTAATACTTTTTTTTAAACAAATCTCTAAATGCTGTATATTGGCAGCTACTAGGTTAAAGTAATTCCCATTTTTTACTTGACTTCCCTGTGAACTAGTCCTCTTTTGAATTAAAGGGAATCATCAGTTTGAATACCAGGCAATCTATATTTTTAGCTTGGAAACTAATAGCTAATCCTATGTTCTCAAAACTAGTCCAGGGTAAAAGATTTACTAAAATTGGGTCTGTCATGTGTGTAGAATTTACTCAAAATTTCTTTCTATGGCCCAGTCTTGATTTTTTTTTTTTTTTAATACAAAGATTACTTTGTTATGTTAAAGCCTGTACAGTAGCAATCCTTTGAAAAGCTGTTGCAACTTTTGCCAGCAGTTGTACTGCTCTAACTTTAAAGCCTCTCATCGATCCCCTTTCAACACTTGCATATTGGAGAATCTGAACAAAGCTCCCACTTAATTCAGGTTCTTTGCAGGTTGAGATTGACTCCAGCTTGACAGGGCCTTAGTGCTTTGCAGGTCTTACGGGATCTGAAGAGGAGAGCTGAGTCTTATCAGAGTATGGCCACAGACTAACAGTTACCTGGTGCAGAGGAATTAATGCAAGCCATGTTTGAATCATTCTCCCTGAAACTTCCTTCTGACTTTTTTTTAGACATGGGAAAATCACTTTCTCACCTGCCTATGCATACATGCAAGGAAGATGGTTGTGATGGAAGCTCAGTGTCTGATAACGTGAGGAATGGTTTAGTTCACTCGGAAGTTCACAATGAAGATAGCAGATGTGGAGATGTGTCACAGTTTCCCTATGTGGAATTTACAGGAAGAGACAGTGTCACCTGCCCAACTTGCCAAGGAACAGGAAGAATTCCACGAGGTAAGTTTTCTTTTTTATTATTTTTATTTTATTTCTTTTTACTTACAAGTTTGCATCAGAACCACATGCAGTTGTAGTAGTTCGTAACAAATAGCTTTTCAAGTCAAGATGAAGTTTTCTCAGCTTTTTGACTTTTGTTTTTTAGCACTAAGCATTTTGTAACAGTAGATGAGTGTAACAAATTGAGCCAGCTGTTACACCTTGACTGTTATAACCTGGATCTCCTCCTGTCTGTACAATGCAACTGTTTCTTCTTCCTCAGCTTTGAATCCATACATAACCATAGCTCTTCCAAGTTAAATTAGCAAACCTTTAGTTTAATGACATTTTATTGCATCTTTTTTTAACTACCAATTTTAAACTATTGGAATCAATACATAACTGCAAAAATGGCTGCAAATGCAGAGATGGAAAAGTAGACCTGGGCTGCAACACCTCTTCCCTGATTTCTAGTGAATTTTTTTGCCCTCACTGCTGCCAGTGCCCCTTGTTTTCCTTTATCCTCCCTTTGTCCTACTGGTGCTTGCTAGGTGGATAACTCCAGCTTGGAGTTGAAAATACACAAGTTCTTTGGCTGCCTTGGGAAGGAGTAAGCTGCACAGCATTAGTCTTCATACCTGACTGTTTTCTTTGCTTTGCCCTCATCCTTCGCTTTTCCTCTTGATAAAACATGCTGCTTTGTTACGCTTCTGTCCTAAATGATAAGCTACCTAAATATTTATGAAGAGACCTGTGAAAGGAGAATGCAGGATATCTGAAACTAGGCAGAAGGAGAGATTAAAAAATGCAGTGGGCCAAGGTACAGCCTTTTGCTTCAGCTGTGAGATTTTCCCTTTGACTGGGGAAGAACTGATGAGATGATTTCATGTTTGAGTCTGCTTTTGCCAGAGCTCTTATCTGAAATAGATTATTGCATGTAAAAGGTGTTGGAACTAATTTTCACCAGCAGTTCAGGTAACTTGAGTGATGTCTGTGCCGTGTTGTCCTTCTACATGTGCTTCAGTGAGATTAGGTTGTGATACAGTTCACAAATACCTGTGTCTCACCTTTGCAGAAGGATCAGGGAGCACAGAATATTTCAGTGGTTGCAAATACCATAGTAGGTTTGTGTTTTGGCTGTTTAAACTTTCTAGTACAATGTATTCTTGGAGTACCTCTGGATTCAGCAAATTTGACGCCTGCAAAAGCTATGAAACTAAAAATTACCTTAACCAGAAGGGGTAAAAAAGTTTGTTCTGTTAACTTGAAATACTTTTTAATGTGAATAGCACATTTTACTCAAAATGCAGAAATAGCAGTATTTCTATGTTCAAAATCTTCCTTTTTTCACTGTAAAATCTTTAGATGTAATACTTAAATAAATTATTAATTATTTTATTAAAGATTTTTCAGTAATTATTCAAACACGGACATTGTCCATACATTCTAATGAAATAATGTGGTTAAACTTAGAACTTCAAATGAGTTATTAGAACTAAGAGGATTGTCTTTCTAATTATTTCTTGGTATATTAGAGAAGGAAAAAAGTCAAGTTTGGAGGTCATTTGAGGGGAGAGGGGAAAAATTAAGAATGACTGCATGACTAGTAGGACTATAATTAATATGTGATACGATGGCTGAACTATAATAAATCCATGAAATTATGTTTTGTTACTTGGACAGCTTTAGTTTTTTAGTATGATGTAGTATGAAAGCAGGACTGGGCTATTTTCTTCAAAGGTTGAAGATGCTCCATTGAAGTAGAGATGAAAATCAGTTTTAAATTGGTAGAGGCTTTTTAGGAGGTTGATGTTTCACATGCTACTATATGTTTCGTTAGTATGTTTTGCTTAGCTTAGTGATTCAGCATGGAATCATTGCCAAGTGCTTGATTAGCTAAGTGATCAAATTCTGCATTTGGCTTAAAAATTGGAGGTCTGACTTGGCCTTGAGGCCTCTGTTCTCATACACTTCCACAACAAATAACAAAAGCTTTACAGGCAGATGTAGTACATGTATTTTCAACTACACATCTGTGCATGTGCTCTTTATTTCTGCTGTTAAGATACCCCCTTTAAAAATGTTGTCTAGTGACATAACTTTCATGGAGAAATTCCAGTAGATACTTACTTTGACTCCCAGAGTTCTGTACTTGGCAGTACCATGATAAGTATGGTTTTATATACTCCTGATTTCCAGAATGGAGTATATGCATAGCTTGTGTTGCCAAGACCACCTGTATTGATAGCTTTGGTTGTTTCAGTTTGGGCTTGTTGTTCATTGGGGTTTTTTAACCTAACCTGACTTCTGCTTTTCAGAAGAGTACACACAGATTGTCTTCTGCATCAGTTTTTACTGCCCAGGCTTCTGAGTGTTTTGTCCCCTGAGTTCGTATGGTCTAGCATAGAGAGCTAAGAGCTGTTCTACATGTCTTTTTCCCCAGGAAGTGGTGCCAGAGGCTGTGCTGCCTCCGGTCACGTGTTCAGCACAGGGGCAGAATTTGTTGCTGTTTTGGTCTTTGTGGACTTGGTGTCTTTTCATCTTGGTGTTGCGTAAGCCATCTCTACTTCAGAAAGTGACATCAGCTACAGTAGCATTCAACCTGGGTCCTTATCTGGATTTCAAATGTTTGTCTTTAGTGTTTATTCTTTGGTGCCACTAAGTTATAACGGGTACTCTTTGTGTAAAGAGCTGCAACAACACTTATTCTTTGTTTAAATTCTGAAAGAGTGTTTTTGTTTCCAGGGCAGGAAAATCAGCTGGTAGCCTTAATTCCATACAGTGATCAGAGACTGAGGCCAAGGAGAACGTAAGTCAATAGCTATTTGTGATACCTGAATATACAGTTAATTACTCTTTTAGTTAAACTTCAACAATACAAAGGAGATAGCAATAAGAAGAATTTAACAAAAATCACTGGAATGCTTTCTTGCATTCATTATTTGAAGAACAGGGCTTTTGGGTAATATCAGCCTTAACCTCTAACTCTTGGTGAGTTATTTATTAACAGGTATGCATATACTTCCATCACAGTACATCTTAGCCAAGTACAAAGCTAAGTAATACTATATGACATATTCATGTAAATGTTTACAGTAATGATATGTCTCAATCTCTGTAGCATCCTAATTGATCTAAGCAGAGACATCTTCAATGTTAGAGTTAATTGTAGCATGTTTGAACTACTACTACAAAATAAGTCACCTGTAATTAATTTGTAACATTCTGATTTTTGCAACTAGACAAATCAACAATTTATGATACAGCATATTTAATTTTTTTCTAGGATCTACTTAGGGAGTTGACTACAATGCTCAAGGCTTCTTGTTCTGACATGTGTTGGTTTTTACTTGATTTTTTTCTTATTGATATTTTTGTAGTAAACAGAAATGAGGGCCAGGAAAAAGAAATACATTAACTTCACATAATACTGTTCTGGATAATATATCTGATGTAATGGCAGTACAAATTAGAAACATATTACTCTAGTGTTCAAGTTTTGACAAAATTGGAACTGAAGTAGAATCTTGTATTTGTGGAGGGTGTTTTTATTATCTCTCACACCACTACCACCACCCCACCCTCCTGTGCACACACACATAAACACACCCTTTTGTATTAGCCTGATTGTGAATTTCCTCCTCCTTAGCTGAAGTCTTAACACTTCCCCTGGAAATCGGGATTCTCTGTCATAAAAGCTTTATTTTGTGTTGTGGGTGTCTGTTGTGAGACTTCCACCAAATGACAGAAGTTGTGCTATAAATAAATCTTAAGAGGAGGTGAGTTTGTTTCAAAGCACATAAATATTTACCTCTTGCATTTTCCTCTTCAAGTTACAAATGTTGGGATAACCACATGATTAGAAATGTGATTTCTGATAGATATACAATAGTAACAGCTGTTTAAGACATAGCTGTGAAGTGCAGCATAGTTTTTTTCTCCTAGCTAATGGAAGCTAGAAATAAACTGAATTAGTTGCATTGACTAATCCTGCTCCTTATCACTTAAAAGAAAATAGCATATCACCGTTGTTTAATGTGCTTTTGACTCTGAAATGTGATCTTTTTTTTCTCCAGAAAGCTCTATGTGACTGCTTCTGTAACCGTGTGTTTACTGCTCTCTGGGCTGGCTGTATTTTTCTTGTTTCCTCGCTCGATTGACGTTCAGTACGTCGGTGTGAAGTCAGTATATGTCACGTACGAACAGGATAGACGGATAATCTATCTAAATATTACGGTAAGTCTGACTGTTTGGGTGTTTGTAATGTATAAATGCGACAGGAGATACTGCTTTGAGAGTTTAATGGACAGAAAAACTCTGGTCTGGCTGAAAAGCTTAGTTGGTGCCTTAAGAAGTAGAATCAGTGACCAGTTTGAAAAATGTAACTGAGCCTGCTGTGGCTGGTTCCTGTAACTATAGCTAAAAGAGGTGTAGTTGCAAGCTGACATTGGGCCTTCTGTTTTCAAGGGAACAATAACTTTGGAGTTCTCAGTGTTGTTTTTGGAATATGTCTGAAATGTAGTGTGTTTATGTAGGAATGCTATTTCCTACTTCCCTGGTATTATGCATCTGTCAAAATTGAGGTTGAGGAAAAATACTTTCTTATCCACCTTAAAACTTAAAGGAGCTCTTCCCACATAGTTCTTGATTTTTTTGTAATGACCTTGATACAGGATTGCCTAAAGACTTTTGGTAGAGTTCTTCATGCTGAATAAAGCAATGCTGCCATGGGAGAAAGAGGTCATTTGATAGCTAAATTTCCTGGAAGGAATAACTGAGGATAGGAAGAAATGCGGTGTTTGCAGTGGAGGGTTGTTACCAGGAAGGCTGTGCAGAAGTTTGTGTTACTCAGTATGTTCACTAAATAAACTCAGAAAGGAGTTAAGTGATGGTCTGTGACCCCACTCCTCTCTGCAATCCTAGCAGGCAGGAAAATTTACTTGCAGAATTTCAGATATTACTGTCTCATGCACAAGTTTCAAAATGCTTGCTCATCAAGATACACTGAATGGATAGCTGATACAGTTTTGTGCTTGCTTTTTCAGAACACACTAAATATAACGAATAACAACTATTACTCTGTTGAAGTGGCAAATATTACAGCCCAAGTTCAATTTTCAAAAACAGTTATTGGCAAAGCACGGTTAAACAACATCACAAACATTGGTCCACTGGATATGAAACAGGTAAGTAGCTTCGACTTTCAAAGTTAAACATGTGTTAATCTTCGTATATAAATCTACCTATTTGTGTTTTCATTGCTTTTTTATTGTGGTGTTTTGGTTTTTTTTTTTTAGATTGATTATATGGTGCCCACAGTTATACAAGACGAAATGAGCTACATGTAGTAAGTGTACTCACCTGTAAATACTGCATGGGTCTTATTAAAAGTTGCAGTGGCATTAAAAAAAAAACTTTTTTCAAAATTAGCAGAAATCTGCTTGAAAAGATGCTGAGGCATTTTTTTTTAGTTTAGTAGTACTGAAAGACAGGTAAACCACAATTGTTTGATTAGTTTCATATTGTGGCTTGCTGTACCTGGCTATAAACCCTTCAACTGGTATCTCTGTTCTGGTATTTTAGGCCTTGGCACTAGTTAGGACTGTGTGCCTTAGAGGGTTAAAGTGCAGGTGTGTTCCCCTAACAAGTTCTCTAGAAACTTTCCCAAAAGTTTCTCTGCAGCAGAAGAAAGTTTGTATTTAGTGGTATGTAAATTAGAGACTTTTCTTCATGCGCTGCATATACAATGGTAAGCAGTGTTTACAGCCTGCCCTTTGAGTGGCTTTATTCATAGCTTCTGAAAGTTCATTTGTCCAACAGACTGTTAGATCATTATATCTTGGTGACAAACCCCAATTTTATTTCTCTTACACTGGAATGCAGACTGAACAGAAAGAGTTCAGGTGTTCAGGTCTGGGTGCAGTTCTAGTGGATGCCAGCCCCTTTGGGGTGGGAGAAAACCTTATTGCCTTTAAGTGTTGAAATAAAATGAAATAGGTGTGAAGTGGTAAGAGAGGCACAAACTTCAAATCAGAAAATGTTGAACCTGTGTCACCTTTTAAAAGTATGTAAGTTAGCTTTATGTAGACACTGAATCTTGTGAATCTGCTCACACTTCGAATGCATGAGGAATAAGTAAACTTCATAAATAGCCTTCATAGAACTCAAGATAATGCTGTATTTTCTTACAATTTGAATGGACTGCATTCACTCACTGTTTGTATCTTATTTTTGTTAGTACGGGGGGAAAGAATGACAATGCCATGAAAATATTGTAGGTGGCTGCCAAGCAATCTTACTGCACTGATCACATGGTTTTCATTCTAGACCTGATAAATTTGTGACCAAGAGCATTGATTTAAGAAGCAGGGGTTGAAAGTATGCACTTACATGGTGTTCTTCATGACTGGTATGTAGGCATGTGTCAGAAAATATAAGTCTGAAAAGGTTATCTTGCAAGAGAATGATAACCTTGACTTTGGAATCTGTATGTTGGTTAAAGGTTACTTTGCATAATACAGAAGTGGATGAGTGCAAAGAAAAGGTGACTAAGTGATATTGACAGGCTTTAAATGTAGTGGCTCAGGTTAACCTTGGTTAGATTCTGGAAGATGGAGTGAACACTTTCTCAGGACACTTCTGTTGGCAAGCATTACCTGAAAGCAAACCCATGTGAATATAATACCTGTGAAAGTAAGACTGTGTAGGTAAAAGTGGGTCCAGGTGAGCATACAGTCACTGGAAAGTGATTCTGTTGCCATTGCTAGCAACTCTTTAATCTCTATGTATTCACACAGCAGAATTTCCAGGTGAAGTCACAAGTCTTGCTTTTTAGATAATTACCCTGGAAAAGTTTGGTGTAAATCTAACAGTTGTTCTTCTTTTTTGCAGTGACTTCTGTACTTTATCATCTATCAAAGTACATAACATAGTAGTGATGATGCAGTAAGTATGGTAGTCTTCCTGTGTGTGAGAGGTAACTTCAGAAGGCATGAAATTCTCATTGAAATAATACTCAAGTACTTAATCCTGGAGTCTTTGTATCATAGATAAAATGAAGTCAACTTGCTTTCTAGTGTAGTAGCTTTGTAGTTATAGAAAATGAACTGTGTCTTTTGACAGGTTCTAGTGGTGTAAAGACTGGATTAAACAGAATCGTTGTTACTGTATCTGCTCTACAGCTGGGCTGTAGCTGTGGAGCTACTGATGTCTCAAAAACTTTAACTTTGTGTATCAGCCACTGTTCAAAACTTTCTGAGATCTTTGATCTTGAAGGAGTTCCTGGCTTTCTTACTCTGTCAGAGATTCTTTTTGTGACATTGCATAAATTTCAGCATGGTGGGATCTTTCGCTGGTAAGGGATCAGGGGGTGTCTTTAGACTAGATTTAGCATGGCTCGCAGCTTGTTTAATCATTTGCTTTCTTGTCACAAACAAGAAATATTATTTTTAGTGGTAGATATTACAAGTAAATCTCAGCTTTAGCATCTTTAGAAAAAGGAGCCAGGTGTCTTTTATGGAGAAAATCTATAGTGGCAAATCAGCAATGTTCTCAAATGTATTTAAAATGTATTTTGTTCCAAAACTTTTTCTTTAATAACCCTAGTAATATAAACCCAGTGATTTTTAGAATAGGAAACTCAAAATCTCTTCTCTTCTGTCTTTTTAAGAGTGACAGTGACAACCTCGTACTTAGGCCACCCTGAGCAAACATCCCAGGAGAGATACCAGTATGTGGACTGTGGAGGAAACACGACCTACCAGCTGGGCCAGTCAGAATATTTAAATGTCCTTCAACCTCCTCAGTAAAAGCACCTCTAGGCTGGTGTGGAATGACTGCTGTTGGTGCTTGCAGAGGTCCTTTGGATAGAATTGGTAATACATGGAGTGGAGAATACATGTGATGTACAGCATAGCAAACTTGGAGATCTGTACTTTAGATGCAAGGAGGGAAAGGTGCAAATTGTAAATAGGTGCACTTGTTAAATGTTGTGTTTTCCCCTTCTGTTTGCTTTCTGTTACTGTAAGCACTTCTGTCAAGTTGTGTGGTGGGAGGGAGAGGGGAAATATCAGATTCTGGAACAGAACTGGGACTTTGTCTTACAGTGTGGTACAACAACTTAGAATAACTGTGTATGTCTGTGTTTAGGTGAAATGTGTCACTAATGAGCATTTTAAAAAAATAATACTCATAAATTTTAAGTTTAAACTTCAGTTTTTGGTATTTGACTATTGAAAATGCAGTATTACTACTTAAATAATGGGATTACTTTGAGGTGTCTGGGTGTGAAACTTCTATTAGTAACCCAGTGGTAATAGCTCTTTATTTTGGGATTCTACACTTTATTTGTTATCCATGATTAGAGGTGACATGCAGTCTTACGAAAGCCAGGAAAGCTCTCTTGGATGACACTGTAATTGAATGTGTGGTTTCTAGAATCTGGCATCTTTTCATTCATATTCCCTCTTGCTACCGCTGGGGTGTTATAAGGAGAATATATATTGTTAGATTTAAAGCTGGGTTTAAAACTAAACAAAAAACAACCCCCACAAAAATTACTGACAAAGGAAAAATACAAGACTCTAGAAAATGAACAAGACTTTACCAGTCTGTTTTTTAGTAAACTTTTTAGAACAGGTATTAAAATCAAGATTGTGCAGTTGGAACGAGATGGGAAACTTTGAGCATGGGTTTGAAGAGCTTGGTGTAAATTTTTGTGATTTTTACTGTTTTAATATATCATGTATCTAAACGATTTATAAGTGTTAATATTTTGGGTTGTGTTTATTTCTTGCGTAGGCTCAGTAAGCAAATGCAGTAATTATCTGTACCTCCAGAGCACTCAAAGGTCACATCAAAGTTATGTAAGGGAAGATGAAGCAATTCTTTCTGTAGCAGTAAATGCTGATATAATTGTGAGATTACTGACTGACAGCATGAAATAGTTTCTGTAGCACAGTTTGCACATGTGAATTTCTGGGATAATTGTCGATGATGATTATAAACTTTGGGTCCAAAGTTGTTTGACTCCTGAAGGCTGACTAAGGGTTAAATTTTTAATTAGCTGGATCAGGATTGTTTTATTTCTGAATTAGCTGAGATGCAGCTGTAAGAAGGTACTGTTGAGACTGTTGCATTGTAATGAGTAATGTATTTTTAAAAATAGATATTACTGGTTTTATGCTGCCTATCTCCTGGAAATAAGCTACACAAAATGAATTGGCAATAAACACTACGGAAAAAGGCTTCTGAGTAACTTGCCACTAAAAATCTCTGATGCTCCAGTACTTCAGTGAAGATACATGTCTATATTACTCTTTTCTTTACTGGTCTCTCTTAGACGAACCTAAGGGAGTGGGTGGGGAAAACAATGTGAGTGATGTAAGACTGGTTTAAAAGACATTAAGTAACCCCCTGCCTCCTCTATTTGAATTGCTATGAGCACTTACTCTTACAGTCTATAAAAACTTTTGGAACCTCAACTGTCTGTTTCATATAGTTGTTGATAAGATGAAGACTTCTTTTGCTTTTAAAGAATTTCTGTAACTGGAGTGGTCAATACAGGTGATTTATTGTAGCTCTATTCTGAAGATTATTTTTGATTTTGGGCCCTTAAAAGTAAACATTCTTTATTACAGCTCACAGTCATGAGGGAAACTAGTTCACAACTGACTCACTTTTCTAGAGTTTAGATGCAGTTCAGTCCTGTGGCTGCTAAAATGCATTCATAAGCTTGTCTGATAGCCTGAAAAGATACAAGTGATAACTAAAGACCAGGAGAACAGGGAGCTGGCTAGAAGCAGAGAGGTAAACTCATGCTACCTGTTGTTGAAAGATACGCTGATAATGGAGATTAGGCAGAGAATTCTGGTTTAAATCATATCAGAGCTGAAGTCTGCCAGCAAGTGACACAGGCTCTTTTCTTCTAGGCTTAAATATTCACACACTAGAGTGTTGTTTTTGTTTGGGGGTTGTTGTTTGTGGTTTTTTTGAAATAGAAAAAGAAGAAAACAGCTGTAGGCAGATGTTATATTGATATAAAGCAAGTTTTTCTTCCAGGGATGAAAGGTAATCTAAAATAACTGGATTGGCACAATGATCAAATCATTTGGTGACAGTCGTGAATGCTGCTTTTGAACAAGCATAGCTGGGGGGAAGTTACACTTTATGCAATCTTGAGACTCAAATTGGCTTTTTAAATTTTGGTGGACATGCTGAGCAAAGTCAACACTTAAATCTGTGGTTCTTAACCTTGCATGAAGTGCTTGGAATTTGCTGATTTAAATTAAAGAATTGAGTGGAATTATTCTTTCCATCTATGTGTCAGAAGGGGGAATATAAAACTCAGTTTTTGTCACCTAGGATGTCTAAACATCAGTTTATGATAGACTTACTGAATGATGAAGAGTTCTCGTCTTAAGAAATAAACAGTGGGTTAAAGATCCCACTGAATTCTCAAATTAAGTCAGTAACAGGAGAATAAAAGGTTTAAGGTTCCAAACGCTAGTATTCCCTGGCACAACTGTCAGCATATTACTAACCAAATAAGGCAAGTATTTCAATTTATCTACTAATTTTAATATAACATCTCATCAGATAAGCAGGTGTGAATATTTAAGTTAGACTTGCTTTATGTGACTGAACTTGGAAGCATGGAATTTGGGAGCAAGGGAACTCAGTATTAACTTGTATAGCTTTGTAAACAAGATATCAGTATAGATCCAAGTGCCAGACCTTTCATTTTTCACATTCATTTTTTCTTGATCTTGAAATAAAAAGGCAAGCCTTTCAGTTCAGTTGTAAATCAAAAAATACAGTTCTCTCCAGAAAGTCAGCTTGAAAAATTACAATTTTTTTCCTGGTTTATCTCATGTGTGTCTTCTGAAGTGACTCACATTTCACTTGTAACTTCCCCTAGTCTTCAAATAGTATCAAATACCTTTATACTGGTATTGCAGTGCGTTTATTCCTAGTAGAATTTTTTTCACTTGAATACGTTGTAGCAATTCCTTTATCAAAACCTGTTGCACTTTAAAATGAAAGCTCTGTTAGTTATTTCTTAAAACAGTAAGAAATATAGTCAAGATGTTGCACTGTAATGGCACTGTTGAAAATCAGCTTAATGTATTCTGTTTAGAATAACTGTAAAATTCCAAAATTTTAACTTAAGTAAGTATGGTACACTTAAATGCATAAGAATGTTGACTATTTGGCCCATTGGAGAACAGAGTTACTGTACATTTCAAATACACTGCTTTAAAAATAAAAGAATGAATAAATAACCATCCAAGATCCAAACCATCAAAGATCTAACCATCAAATATCTATTTGGAGAGATCTAAAGAGAAGCACTCTTACTAAAAGATGAAATACCTGACATTCTTGAGTTCCTGGTGTGGGAAAAAGCCTGTAGAAGCTCATTCGTAATTTCTTTACTCATCTCAATGTCTAGGAGATGGTTGCTTAATTCCTAATCTTTTGTGAAGACAAACCATAAGTATCTTTTTCCTCTGCGGTATAACTTGGAAGTTCTTAATGCACTTCTGGTGTGTGCATGACCTTGATATTAACATTGTAGTGTTTATATTTTGCAGCCTGATGCTGGCAGATTTGAGTACATGCTTTAGTTGACTTTGCTTCAAATTGTCCTTGAAGTTAAGGAAGTGAATATATTTTTGTATCGCAATACATTGCAAACATGCCTGGGCCTTTTAGCACGTGGTGTATAAAGGGAACCATTTAAACACCAAACCTCTAAGAGCTTGGATTGAACCATGAGGGTCTTTAACCTGACTGAAGTGTTGTGCGCTCATGATGGAAAGGATGGTGCTTGGAGTGGTATGAGAGAAATTTCTGTATTCAGAAAATGTTAGAAGAGAAATAGTGTTATCTCTTATTCAGCATTTAATGTTTTCTTTGGTTTCGCGTCCTTTTTTTGAGGGGTGATAGTTGTGGTTTTGTTTTTCTTCCGGCCTCCCTAATCTATAGCAAGACATCTGTCTGTTCCTAGACAGCACCTTCTGAAATGGGTGACTTGTTTCAGAGTTGGGCAGCTGCAGGAAGCTTCACATCAGTTGAACTGGGCTTCTAGAGTTAAGAGATGAGAAAGACTAGCAATTGTACCTCTAAGAACTAAATTTTACTTGCCTGTCTTAACAAAATGCTACAGCCCTAGTAATGCTTCCAGGCTTTCCACTACTGAAGGGGAAGGATAAATAATGCAAGTGCAACCAATATACTTCAGCAATGGACTACTTGCAGCTGGTGAAATATGTTAGTGATGACCCTGGTCATGCCATAAAAAGTCCAATTTTTCTTCTTTTGGCACAGGGAAGGAGGAATAGATCCCAGCCAAAAGATGTTGAGAACAATTATTTGGCTGTGGCAAATACCCAGTGTTTGTTCCACTTTAGAAGTCACCTTCCTGTTTTATATTTAGCTTGGGAATTCTGATCATTACCAGAGGGGTATTTTTGAGGCAGTTCTGCTACCTACAGCTTTTGCCATGTTGCTTTTTGATGGGTAGGCAGGCCTGTTGGGCAGGAACAACAGACTGCATGGCATCGGCACACATCGTGTGGAGAACCCTGCAGTCTTGTGGGAGACTCTTCAGTGGGAGTAACATCCTCATACTCTCCTCTTCCAACCATCACAAGGGTCCTACAACTTGGATGCATATGTTTCCTGGGTACTGAAACTGCTTTTGCTTTGCATGGGCAGGGATGTTTAGTACCAAACATGTAAGTGTATTACAGTGCCTGAGTATTTTGGGTCTGACTGACTGTGATTTAGCTCTTTTGTTTGTTTTAAGGAAGCAAATCTAACTGCTGTTAACATTCATTGTACAGAGTGTGCATATAATAGCTTGAGATATGTATAGAAATACTAATGAGTGATACCTATTTTTGTAACTTAAGATGTTCTTGTAACTGTGTAGCAAACAATCTATCCAGTAAAGCATGATAAACACTCTAGAAGTCAAAGAGTATTTTGGAATGACTTGTAGGATGCAGAAGCTCTGTTAATGTAAGCTAACTGGGGCACAAGGGATCTTGTTATTCAGAGGTTCAAAATCTGGACCTAACTTCATTATGAATATGTTTCTAGACAGGATTGTTTGATTCAAAGAATGATATTAAATTTTCTATTTAAAAAGCTTGGATCACATATATCTTTTTTTAAACTGACTTAATATTTTTTTCCCCTTCTTCCCTGTCTCCCACAAGTTTTCCCTCTATCTCACCATATTTTCCCACTAGCTTTCATGTATTTTCAAGGATATGACTTCAATTTTTGTAACTATTGGCATTCCATGATGTGAAGACTTTGCAATCTATTTTTTCTATAGTACGTTTTATTGTGTTAAGTCTGTAATAAACTTGAGTATCTGAAAGCTAAGCACCATATGTGAATGAATTAGTGTTGTCTGACTGAACTACTGAAGTAACTGAGTTCAAACCTGGGCTGTTGTGGTGGGTTGGCCCCTGCCACCAGGTGAGCCCCCATGCCATTGCTCATACACTCTTCCCTCCCAATAGGATGGTGGAGAGAACTGGGACAAAAGCAAGAAAACTTGGGTCAGGATGAAGACGTTTTAATGCGAGAAGCAAAGCTGTGTGCACAAGCAAAACAAAATAAGAAATTTATTTCCTAGCAGCAGGCAGGTGTTTACAGCAGGAAGACAAACCCCATAACTCTAATTAGCTTTCCTTTCTCTTTTCCTTGAGCTTTTATTGCTGGGCATGATCCCATATGGAATAGCCCTTTTGTCAGCTGGGAGCAGGTGTCATGGATATGTCCCCTCCCAGCTTCTTGACCACTGACAACCTAGGCCCTGCAGGTTTGGGCAGACACAAAGGTGGAGGAGGCAATGAAAAAGGAAACCTCTGGTGCTGTGTGAACCCTTCTGAGCATTAGCCAGAACATTGGTCTGTTATCAGCACTGTTTCATCCACAAACTGAAAGCACAGAGCCGTATGGGTGGGATGCTATGAGGAAAATTAACTCCATCCCAGACAGACCCAGTCATACCTATCTGCAAAGTTACTTTAAGGATCCATTGTTGCTGAAAAACCTTAATTTTTAAAAACTGAACAACAAAGAACATGACTTTGGAACATTCAGAACATTAATAATATTCAAATGTTACAAATAGCCTTACACATAGGTGTTTTGGAACAACTTAGTGGGATATTTTTAATGTTTGTCCTGGAGAAACCTGTTGTATGTATTCACCAATTTTCTGGTTTGGATAACAAGTGGGGGGTCTTAATGTGGAGAAGGTTTTTGTTTCAGCTTTTGAATCTCTTTAGAAAGGCTGATTTTTTTTTAAACTAAATTTAGATGGGAAAATAACTACAGTCATGCTTTCTATTTTCTTTTTCATAGAGTAATTTTTCCATCCCAGAGTTGTCATAACCTTTGTTACAACTGTCCAAGCCCTGTATGGAACACTGTAAATGGGAGAACAACAACCTTTAAGCACTACTTTGTTTAGGTAAGAGCTTGAAGAGATGGGAAGATCTGCTTCTGTCTTGTTCTACTGATCTGGAGATGTATAGACAGAAATATACCTTTAATGGTGAACAGTTTTATTTAATCAAAAATCTTCAAATTACGTGATTTGGATTCCTCTCCTGTGTTGTTTTGTTTCCCCATTGAAAGCAGGTAGGGGACTACAAAGGTGAAATTCTACCAGGTTAATTTCAAATGGCATCTTGCCTGTCTGGAGCATATAAAGAGCATTAAAAGTGAATAAATGCACTGACAGATGAGAATAGTCAAATATTAATTTAGACCCATTTAAAGACCCAGAAATTGTTGTTCTGGAACACCCAAAGCAGATGATTTTGAGATCTAACTACTGAAAGGTCTGACATCTTAAAATAGACTAGTTTCAAAGACCTAATTGACAGAAGCTTCTGAAAGATTTCGAAGTTTCCCTCGCTGTCTGTACGTTGCTTTCCTTTTACTTCTCAAAATTTCATACAGATTTCAGTATGACTGTGTAACTGAGTGCATACTTGGGATGTGGTTTTGGGATATGTTCACCTGAGAGTACTCTGGGTACACTGATTATGAATGACACTAATTGCCTTCCAGTGTGAAGATGATGTCTATCTGGCAACTTAAGGAATACCAAATCACACATTCAATTTTGCTAGAAATCTCTTCCTGTCAGATGAGGTAAAGATCCTGCTACATTTCTGTTGTGATTCTTTTTTCTTTTTCTTCAGGAATCCTGGCTTCTTAAGCCTCAGAGCTGAGGTGTTTTTCCTGTGGAAGGGTAGCAGGTGCCGCACAGTTTAATGAGCTGTCATGGACACTGTGGAGCTGACCTTGCTCCATAACGGAGCTGCTTTTTCATGAACTAGTGAATCACCTAATGCAGGAAAAGTAGAACTTGATTTAGGAGCTTTGGCATCACTGTAATGTAGCATTTCACTGACTGCAGTTGTGGATACCTGGAAAGCAATGATGTATGTCATACTTGAGAGGTTTTTGAGGAAGTAATGCTTCTAGTAGCCCTAGCAATATAGTTGAAGTTGAGAAATGAATGTAATTTGCCTCAGTCTGTCCTTTCTCATTACAATTATACTACAAGACTCTTGTTCTGGTACTAGTCAGAGGAGTCATAAAAGGGTTACCTATATAGATGGTAATATCCAAAAAAACAGGTAAAGACCTGCTATGTTTTTCATGAGTTTTGGAGGCTTGTATGATACCAATATATATTATTTCTTAATTATTAAGTCTGTCTTAAATAATTTATGTTTGTGGAATGTAAGTGGCTGTCTGTATTGAGATCCATACCCACAATAAACCTGTGACCAAATTTTACATTCAGGGTGTTTAAACATGTTGAGACAATCAATGCAACTACTTCACTTTCCACACTGACTCTAAATTTGTGAGCTTTTCATCAAATATGCAACAAAATATTAAAGTAAGACTAAAAAGCCAAAAATATTGCTGCAGAATGTAGATTCTAAAAGTCATACCGTCTACAACTACTTTTTCTTGCTGCCAATCCAGAGATGGGGCAGAGCTGCTATTTCCATGTCGCTTTTAACATACTGTGGTCAAGGGACATGTACCCTGAACAATTGATGATCAGGAGAGGATCCTGGCTTCTTTAACATCTCTAACATCCACTGTGGCATTCTGGGATTCAGCTCTTCAGTACTGGTAAATATTTTCAGGGGTCAGGGCTGAAGCATTGTTGCTTTGTAGACTTACAGAGGGCCAGCAGTGTTCATGGAGGACCCAGCAGATTAAATCCATGCTTTGAGTCCTGAAAGCGAATTAAGTTGTTGCATAAATATACCCGGTATATCCATCCTGCAGATGGCTACCAAGCTTGCCTTTGGCTTGCTCTCACTAAAAATGCAAAATAGTAGGACAGAGGGAAGCTAAGACTTAGAAAAAATAAAATGTGCTAATCTTGTGTTGCATGCTGTCAACTACAGTGTTTGATATGCTAATTCTTGAAAAATCCATTTAAACTGAAAGCCGGGCTTCTCAAACATAGGCGGGATTCAATTTCCTTCTCAAAAGAATAGTAGAAAAGCTGAATACAACTCAGCGTTACTTAGTAACCTTGATGAGATCAGCTAAACCCAGGGGAAGGTGTGTGCAGGGTCCTTGATTTAAAAAAAGAGAAAGAAGGCCCCTGGCCTCTAAGATATCCCCTAAAAAGCCCAAACAAACAAACATGAAAACCTCACCACTATTATTAACAATTTATTTGTATATATAACTATAAATATATAATTTATAGTGCAGTCTGAGGCATCCTAGTTTTTATTGGGGGGGGAATGGGTTGTGGGTTTTTTTGATATGTAGAACTAATGTGCCAAGGTGGTTGGGTGATGCTGCCTTCCCTCCATCAGTGGTGCCAGTAGCCTGCAGCATGTGCCAGTGGCAGCAGCCTCCTTGGTGAGATGTGTGTAGTTCAGGTGATGCTTGAGGAGCTGAAAAGGGCTCTCTGAGGAAGAAAAGAAGGTTAAAAGTGTGTTCCTGCTTCCCAACCCTTCACTGCCGATCCCACCCCAGTATTTAGTGCAGCCAGAAGCAAAAATAACCTCCCAGAAAAGAGCAGGGCTGTCCTGGTTGAACTGTTCAGAAGAAATGGACTTTCAATCTAATAAATCCAATATATGACTTTTCATTCTGAATGTGTGCAGTACTCCCACTCAGAGGTCTGTTTCAGATCTTAAAAAGTAAGAGGTCTGTATAGGTGTTAGGTGAGTAGTGGAGAGAATAGTGTTGATGCTGAGACATTTAATTTAGTGAAAGATTTTGAGCAACCCCTGTTTGTGTCTGTGTAGCTGAATTTCCACAGACTTTCAAAAGTGGCAGAGTGGCCTTGCAAGGGCATCAGCTGCTTCTCCCAGTACCCCTCAATGCAGAAGTGCAGGGGGTGAGTCCACCCTGGACATGGCAAAGAAGGGCCCAGCATGTGAAGAACGAAGCAGTAAATTAAAGACCCCAGGCAGAAGGAAAGTTTTTGGAGAAACTTCTGCTACTGAGAAAAATATTTTAGCTATACAATTATGAACTTCAAGATTACTCTAAAAGAGACTGATGTAATATTTCAGTTTCCTATAAATCAACATTACTTTATATCCTACTGAAGCCATGACCCTTGGCTGCCTCTGAATTCAGTCGGTTTGAATTGTTCCTAAATTTAGACCTCTTCAAGGTCACTATAAATCTGTGGGAGAGGATGGTACTGGCACAGCAATTAATACCATTATACTAACATGAGTGTAGGTAGAGTTGGATAGATGTGTGTTAGACACAGAGGTACTCTGTGAGATACTCTGTCCAGTCTCTGGAGTAGGGAAACACTGTTAAGAGACAATCTTGGCTAAGAACTACAGCTGTGGATTCTGTCCCAGGGGCACATATGGTATTACTGAGACAGGTTTGTGACCTTACCCCTCTGCAGGTTTCCCTCAATGTGTCAGAGAGATGGCTTTACATACATACTGTGTTAGAGAGTACTAATATGTAAATAATCTCTTTTTCATTGTGCAAATGTGCTTTCTTGGTGTAAATGTCTGATCCTGTTCTTCATGAGATGTCTTTGTCAGCTATTTAAAATACATAAAATCAATATTTAACATCAAAATGTACTTTTTGCTGCTACCTAGGGAAGGAAATACAATTGCACCTGCTGAGACTTCCAGAGTTTTAACACATGATCATCCTTAAATAGTGAATTGTTAACGGTACATTGAGAAACGTATGCCAAATTCAGTCTCTAACATATGCCTGGGAAAATATTATTTCTCAAATACTCATCCCTGTGTCATTTTTAGTACACTCACATAGTAGACTTGAATTTTGTATGTAGTAATTTATTTAAAGTTAGTCATATCGTATTGCTTAATGGCTTAAACCCAGCCTTCAAAACTAAGAAATTCCTGAATTCATTCCCAGGCTCTTGAATTGTGACCTTTAAAAAAGCAAACTGCTTTGTTGTGAAACTGTGGATATTCTTCCTCCTTCACTACAGAGAGACTGATCAGGATGCAATATTTTCAAGACCTGTATGTTAATCATCATTATTGTTGCAAATCAGATTATGAAAAGCAATTCTCCTATTCTATGAAAAATACCATATTTGAGAGTTACATTTACTAGTGTATCTGGAGTGGCATCTATTTTCTGTAGACACTTAATTTTGTAAAAAAAGGATATCTGGTCCAAGAAATAGCCTGGGGTGAATGAGTTCTCTCTTCATAGTTGAGGGAGGGAAAATTCACTGGAAGGGTGTAAAAATTTAGTGTAACAACAAATGCAGTGATCAGGTTTGTTAGTGTGTCAGATGTTCCTCCGTAGTTTTTACATCTCTAAGACACTGCAGAACATCTCTGCTGTTGCAGAATATATTTGCAGTGACCATGCAACAGACAGTTTTAGTCTGGGATCTTAGATTGATGAGAACAGCATTTTGTTTAATTTTATTTCTTTCCTTAGTCTCCTGAACTATTTGAATAATAAATATTAGAAGTATTACCTTACAGGGTAATCAGTGGAGACTTGATCTGACAGTGTAATGCACTTAAGATTAGTGTCACTAAATACATTCCTGTCATTCCTGTTTTATTTTGGGAAAGTCTTCTGGACAGCCTTTCTGTGCTACTGATGATGTGGTATTGAAATTGAAATGTAAGTGGGTGGAATCTCATGCATTACTACTTCTGCATTATTGCTTCAACACCAACAGTCCATATATGTATGATTAACTATATCCAGCAATTCAAACTCCAATTCTTTGCATTATATCTTCAGGAAAGTTTGGATCTGGGTTGGTAGCTTCTGTTGTGAGACTCCAGCAGATGTGGTCAGGTTGCCAGACACTGTGGCTGTCACCTCTGGTGAATTGCTGTCCTGCAGCACTGCAAGGGTTTTTCGTTGGTTTCTTTTCCCAAGCCTGACCATTTGAACTAACTACTGAAGAGATTTACAAAGGAATGTACCCAGGTTCCTGGGCTTTGAGCTCCTGTGGGAGAGTGTCCTGCTAACAGCTTTGCTGCTGTGCAGAGTGGTTGCTCTGTTCCAGCAGCTGATGGAGAACAGTGGATGTGCACAGCACAGAAGTCTGCAAGGAACTGTCAGGAGATGTAAGCTGGGGCTGCGCAGAATCTGACCCAGATCTCATCTCAAGTGTCAAAAAGATCAATTGCTTTATACAGAGGTATACGAGATGAGGTGATTCAGCCTGCATACCTATGTGCCTGTGCCAAATGTACACTTTCCCATGAGGGCTTCTGATCCATTGCATTTGCAGCTTTCCCCTCATGTTTATGAATTCTATGCTGAAAACTGATGGTAATGGATTTTGTCATTAGCATAAGACTGTTCACAGAAGGATGGTTTCAGGTCTGTAATTTGAAGGTTAAACAATGCTTTGCGTTTTCTCTGTGATTATCCTTTAGCTCAAGTAAACAAATTCTGCTCTGAAAAACATATTCCAGAAATGCTACATAGTGGTGTCATCAGGGTTGTTTAGAGCTGATTTTACAATCGATGACATCACAGAAGATCTTTATTTCTGCTCATCACCACTAGTCATGTAGTGCTGCAACCTTAGCTTGAGATTAGTGAGCAGTTTCACCGAATAATATCGAGTGTCCCTGTGAAAAAAAGAATAAAAAATGACAAATATTGAATCCTTGTGTAACTAGCAGAGCATAGTCATAATTAGGAAAGATCTGGCCGTATAAGTTCAAAGTTATGGAAACGTTAAGTTTTTATAAACAGAATCCTCTTAAATGGCAAACTAGCTTCTTTGGAGTTGATGCAACGCATTGTGTAATAAATGTGTTGGTGAATCCTATCGGAAAACAAAAAGTTGAAAAAATAAATTATATATATAATAAATATACCATACAGTGTGTAATATATATTATTATATATTGTATATAATATATATATATATATAGAGAGAGAGAGAGAGTATATAATATATATTTTAGGTAATACATGGAACATACACACACTCACAAAAAACCCCAACAAAAATTACTAGGCAAGAAGAACAAATGTTACTTCTGCTAGCACTTTACACTGAAATGCTGAATCTATATTTGATACATTGATAAAGTGGATGGTTTTTTAAATATCCCCTGGACAGCTAATGAGATTTGCATTGGTCTTGTACCTTCCAAAATGAAACTATTCATTTCAAAGATCAATGAAGGGGACTTCTGGCTTTTGTGCTTTTTTCTTGGACAGGAATATTACTTCTTATTTAACAGATTTAGATTCTGTACTTCTCTGCTTGGCAGATAGTGAGAGGAAACAGCAGAATCTGGAGAAATTAAATTGTTCAAAGAATCATTGTCAATGAACTAACTAAAAAAAATCCTCAAAAGGAAAATGAGCTCCTTCATAACAAAATTATCTGTATATAGGTATCAGAGGGAGGAATACTAAAGTAGATACAAAAATCAACTTTACAGCATTGTTTAGCTGTTGTTTTCAAATTTTTTTTTATTTAATAGAAAGAAGTATCATGTGGTAGGGTTTTTTTTGTCATTGCCTGTTACAAATACACTGGTGTTTTCCTTTGTCAACTTAATTAAATTAAAAATATAAAACAAATACTTTTAAGTAATTTTAGAATTAAATATCCTTCTAATGGAATATTACATGTGCCATGTATAAGGAAAGCAGTCATTCAAATGCAGCAAGAAGTAAAGTGTAATTAAGATAATGTTAGTAGAATTCCAAGTAGTTGGATAGAAAAATACACTGCTCTTTCCAGGTGGGGTTAAAGTATGATTTATCCCTTGCACTTCTAGTTCTATTAATAAGAAATATTAAACAATCAGGAAGGAAGTGCTGTTTTATTAATGTAGTACAACACTCAAAGTCCAAAACAAATTTTCCAGAGACACATTTGGCTTTTGTAATTTTAATATCTTGACCTTTCTTTTTATAGACTGTAAAATCTGTAGATGTTTGCAAAATACTACTCAAATGCCTAAGTCTTCACATTAAACTGTCACTGCTGACTGAAATTTGGTATCCATGGAAAAAATTGTATTTTGTTTTGAATCAGAAGAAAGATCAGGAGTTTTCCAGGAAGCTGATTAAAATATACTTTGGAAACTCACACTATAAGGATCTTATCAGGTAATGTATTTTACTCTGCTGTAGGAGCAGGGTCCCACAGCCAGCTTCAGTCCCTGTTGTGGTTTGTGAGTGGGGGATATGAGTTACAAAGAAACATTGGAGATTCTATGGAATCTCATAGGTATAGCTAAACCCAGTATTTTGGGAACCTAAAACTGGCTAAATGAAGAATAGAGACACTTGAACTTGGTAAAGACTTCAATGTGAGAGCAATCACCATTATTGGTTTGTCTACTAGAAAAAAATCAAAAACTGTGAACTAGACATTAGCAGTACCAGTATCACTGCTGTTCTGACAGCCCTACACCCAGCAGGTTCGTTTCTCTTCAGTGCATAAAAGTGCACTGTAATCTTGACCTCCAGCACATGAAGAGGTGTGTGTATGTGTATGTATACACATATATGAACGCACATTTTAGTTACTAAGCTCTGAAGGCTCACGAGAGAAGACATAAACATACATACATAGAATCTAAGGATTGTTCTGGTTTTTTGCTGATGAATAGGCTATTAGGCTTTAATATCACATTGTTTAAACTACATTTTTGTGGAAGAATTATTATATAATGACTATCTCTGCCATCTTTGTTATATACTGATGGTCTTGAGAGATTTTCAGGATCCATTTGTGAACAGTCCCGGGAGTGGTGTCATGATGATAAATAATGACTGTATCACCCAATGTTGTCTCTAGAGAGATGTTCCCTCCAGAACAGGGTGGCTGGGGAAAAATGGCTGATGGCTCAAACTGAATTGACGTACAGTCTGAAGGTTTCATACGACAGTATTTCAAGCTAAAGGCAGATTTTTTATACTGGTATACATCACCTCTCCTCAGTGTGTTGTTATCCAAATAATAATTTCCTGACACAGTTTATTCAACAGCCTTTCCTGCTTTTCTCTGACCTAATTTCTGCCTTCAAATGGTGCAGCATCCATTCATAACGTGTGTGATGGATGTGTCTGGCTTGTAGGCTGTACCTGAAAGCATATTAAGCGAAATCACAATAGTGTCTGGAAGCCATAAGCCTGGACATATCGGGTGGGTGATGCTGGAAATACAGTTTCTAGTTTAACTGTCATTTGAGATGCATTGAAAGGGAGTAATAAAGTTAATGTTTATACAAGTAGCCCATGTGTTTTCCTGGGATATCCAGGACAAAACTTTCCATCTGTCCATGTATGAAATGAGGCTTACAGCCTCACAGTCCTCACACTGTCCTATCTAGGTACACTTTTTGTGCCTCGTTCACAAAGGTGATTCAGCTGGTAGTAGATCTCCAGTGGCTGCCCAGGCCAGCAGCTGGAGTGGGACTGTGAAGAAGGAAGGAACACACATTAAAACCTATATTCTGTGAGTGAAATACTTGATATCCACAAAACAAATTCACAGACTTGAAGAAAGGAAATTAGTACACAAACCTGTTCCTCCTTATGGGTTTCTAACTTCCCATTTCCCCTCTGTGCTGGGGTGTTTTCCAACAAAGCCATCTCAAGATTGATTCTCTTACATTAAATTTTTGCTATTCCCAGCAAAAATAATTGCACCTTTTTGCTGGCAGGAGATTGTTTAACATATTGTTTTCCATATTGTCTGTTTCTATTTATTCTCATGAATATATATGCCTGTGCACATATACAGAATACATGATTTATACATCAGATTGTAGTGGAATCTGCAGCAAGAAACATGAATAGTATGAGGCCAAAAATATTCATTAAAAAAATTGTTAGCAAAACTTAATTCTAAACCTCTGGCAAACCTACAGCATTCAGTGGGAAACATCCTTTTGTGTCACGTTCTGCAAATAACAAGGTAAATAGTCAATGCAGAATAAAATGTTCACTGCTCTACTAGAAACTAGCTATGGACTAGGTGTAAGCCCTGATATAGTCAGCAGAAGACTCACTGAACTGAAATTTTGGAGCACAATTTAGCTGAATCAAGGAGATTTTTTTTTTTTTTAATTTTGTTCATGTACTTGGTTACATATTTAAAGATAACTTTTATTAGGTATCTAATTTTTAAAAACTTTTATTAAGAGTTTTGTGAAGTTTAGGAAATTTTGCTGAGATCTTTGGTCAAACATGTTGCTAAAACGTTACTGAAACTTTTAATATAATTTAAATAAGACGAAGCTGTGGGTTTTGTTTTTTGTTTGGTTTCTTTTTGTTTGTTTATGGGTTTTGTTGTTGTTGTTGTTGGGTTTTTTTTGTGTTGTTGCTGTATTCCTGGGGATGGCAAAGGAGAGCAGTATAAAGAGTCCAATACTCAGGTTCAGCTTCAACTAACTTTTATTCAAAATCACATGTTTTTTATAATACTCGGACTCGAGTATCATGCTATTGGTTAAGAGAAGTAACACCTCTCAAAGCTATTGGCAGACTATGAATAGTATGTGTTTACATTCTTCTTGGGAGTTGTTTATCCACCAGTCTCTGGGAAAAGTTACACTCTAACTAAAACATAGCTGCAAAATGTCTGAGATTTCTCTCTGCTCAGCTCTGACATTGTCCACATTGTGTGGGGTTTTTTGGTTTTTTTTTTTGGTTAGTTGGTTGGTTTTTTGTTTGTTTGTTTGTTTGTTTTTGGTGTTTTGTTGGGGGGTTTTTAAGCCAAAAAGAACATTGTAGATTAGATAATGTGCTTATTTAAATTTTTGGTCTGGGCAATGATCACTCTGCCAAGGATTTTAATGTGATCTGGAAAGGCTGGCACCTCTAGAGCTATGATAACATTTGCTTCCTGCTCTGAAGCAGCACAGAGCTGCAACTGGGGAGGAGTTAAACAGGAGGGGCTGCTAGACTCAAATAATATCCAGAGGTTGTAATATAAAGTGAAGTACTGTCTGGACACTCTGACCCATTCCATTTGCTCGTGCACTGGATGTGACAGTCCTGTTGGACAACTGGAAGATAGCCCCTAGCTTTGTGGTTGTTCGATGTACCTGCTCATCTGGTGCACTTATCAGTCACATTGCCCATTGGAAATGCAGGGACAGAAGGACAGGGTGGCAGTGCCGGGGTGGCAGTGTCCTGTCAGGTTCAGGTGCAGACACAGTACTCATGAGGAGAGTGCTCTGATACATCTTACACCACTTCCTGCCTTCTGCCTGAGTCCCTGTGGCTTCCCACACTCTTCTGCCTTTCCCCAGCAAGTGCTCTGCGTGTGCCTGCAGATGCTGCCTGGGCATGGGGTGGCAGGAGAGCTGTGCTCTCTTACACCTCCTCTGTGCATCCTGCAGCAAA
>WEKY01003004.1:17813-31815 GCA_013390045.1 Picathartes gymnocephalus | reverse complement strand
TGAGGTGACACCAGGATTTCTTTCTTAGCACTTTGCAGGATTGAACTCAAACTGAAACCTACCACCTTATTTTCAGATGTTGCTGGAACAAATAAAAAACATTTTAAAATTTATCCATTTTCTTTACAGTTTATGTCAAATTATGGGTGCCAAGTTAAAAGTATCAGCCTCTCTGTCTTCTGTGGGCTTCGTGCTGAGGTTCTCTGACTTGCTGAGCAATAGAATGTATCGCTAGAGCTTTACGTTGATTTCTATGTGAATTGCATATACATGCAATCCCTCAGATGCAGTCAATTTAGAGAGACATTTGCTGCCTCCAGAATGTAATCAAATTGCTTGTTTCACCCATCTATCTTGGTTATAAACAGTTTTCACAATGCTTCATTTTGTTTTCTCATTTCTTTGCGTTTTAGTAACATTGAACCTGATGGAGAAACAGATTTGTTTTCTTTTTTTAATGATTATTGTCTACACTGATGAGTTTTTCCCAGTAAAATGTAGGACAATTGATTTATGTTGTGAAAAGTAATTGTGTTGTTTTGTAAAGCATGCAACTATTTCTGTGTTGCTTTTATGTTAGGCTGCAGACTGCAAGCCTGATTTTAGGAGCAAATCACAAGTGGAATGAATATGTGTTACTGTGAGAATGGAGTGGGAATTAAGAAGCTGTGATAGACAGTCCAATGGTGCTTTCCTCCTGCCTCTATTATCAGGTTAATAGCTGGTCTCTCCAAATGACTGGTCTCTCATTCTTCCACAAGCTTTCTTGTGAATGTCTTCTTCCCAAATCATGTCAAGCTGTGGAGTCCCTCTAAAAGTAGTCATAGTAATAAAGAAAACATACTCGGAATATTTTTACTACTATCTAGTCTGAAATGTAGCTCAGACAGAGGCTGAATTTCTGCTACAAAAAAAGAAAGTGTGAGAAGAATATTGTAGCAAATAAACAATGGTATAAATAAACAAATATCCATTTAGATGATACATGATACAAATTGGTCTAAACAGTTTTCTATTAATCTGTTTGTATCACTTTCTCTCACACTTCTCATCCTAAACCTTTTAAATCTGATATTGTGCAAAATATCAAATAAATGCGGAGCAATTCTTCCTTTACAACATAATGTGGAGTTAGTACTTTACACATCTAAACCCATATATACAAATATAATAGCATATGGCATAAAATTAAACTGCTGGCTGCTGTTCCACTGAACTAAAAGGATCTTTTGGTCAGAGATGGATCACAATTGTGCTTTTTCCTGTGTCCAAATCTTAATACAGTGACATATTAGATAATAGTGAATCTAGGGTAGATACCCCTATGGCACATTACGGGGATGCTAGGGCTATAAAGCTACATCTAGATTAGGGTATTAAAAGTATTAAGGTTTGTTTACTGGTAAAGAGATCAACAGGCGTGATCTACCCTGCCCATGTGAGCAGTCTTAGGCTACGAAACAACATGGTGGGGCACAAACTGGCTGCTGGGAGTGGTCCTCACGGAGTTCATCCCTGTACATGTCCTCGGGTGTGGCCTGCAAGAACACTGGCTCGTATGGCCAGGGACCAGCCTGATCATGTCAACAGTGTCCTGCAACACAGAATTTACCCTTTTCCCAGTAGGAGTCCCTGGCACTGTTTAATGCAACCTACATGTTTAGCATGATCTTTGTGATGGTTTCATATCTGTTCTTGCTGTTCAGCTACAGACTTGGTTCACCACATCCCAAATTCATCATGTCAGACCCGTTTGTGGTTTGAAGGACTAGAGCTGCCACTATGCCAAATAGAGGAGGGGAAGCATGACTGCACAGGAGGGGATTCAAAGCTGAACACTGGGAGGCCTGGGCACACTTTGTCATTTAAACAGATCAGGAAACACTAGAATACTGAAGTACTACTTGTAATATGTACAGTCAACAAACAATCATCCAATTGCACAGCCTGGAAACACAATATGCAGAAAGCAGTAGAGGGAATAATGAAGTAGGCCAGAACATGGGATAATGTGGAATAGACATGCTTCTGTTTCCTCCATGCTTTGACTGCCTTTTATCCTGACTTCAGCTGTTTGTTTCTTGTTTTTTTTTTCCACAGTTTGGATTTTATTTGTTTTCAGTTCATTGTTAGAAATTTATAATCTGCTGCCAGTTTCATCAGAAATTCCAGGATAGCTATGTGTGATACCCAGAAATGGACAAAAGACTTTTTCTGCCAACAGTGTTTAATGGAGATTGAATTTAAAAAATCTACAAAACTGTTATTTTCTTCTGACAAATGGAAATAACACAGACAGGGATGATTTTCAGTGGGCTTTATTTTTGGCTGATTCTAAGCAGATTAAATTAAGCACTCATTCTTCTTCACAAAATCAAACTAAAAACCTCTGCCAAGGCAGTTTGTGTGATTACTGTGAATATGTTAATATGAAATTGTATTTTGGAATCAAAGACTACAATCTAAGGTGATCAACAACAACAAAAAAATCATAATCATAAGTTCCAAGTAATTTTTCTATGGCTATCTTTTTTTGACCATGTCAGACAGTATATTGTATGCTGCTTGGATTTGGTACTTTGAAAATACCTCTTAATTATACTCAAGGAGTTTATTTGTTACTAAGTATGTATAGTACCTATATGCTGGATGTGAACAGAACCTAAACAGAACAGAAACTGAGGAATTTACTGACGATGAAGAATAATTATTCTTCTGGCCAGCAAAAAACCTAGTATGTTTTGGAGGGGAAACAAAACCTTGGAGGGGAAGGAAAGGCAGCTAGTTGCCATCAGCAAATAAGTGGCAGGAAGTCATACTTCACATTGAACTAGAGTAACACAAATGACACAGTGAAGCACAAGCAAATAACTGCAGCCATTTTGCTGGAGGCAAGTAATTGAGAGACACGGGAAGCAGTTTTAGGAATGCCAAAAAATGCATCATTATTGGCTATTTGATGGGACATGTCAAAAAGGCACAGTCAGCTGAATATGAAGACACATTTGAATAGACATCTGTAGCAGCTCAGACAATATTCTACAGATGGAGAGCTAATGCTCAGGAATGACATAGGCAGGGAAGACATTAAGATGTTTACACTCCACTTTAGCTCTGCTGTATCCTTAAACTGTGAACAGCTCACCAAGTCCCAGTGAGACAATGTGATGCACTATATGGGCTGTGCCGATTGCTGGGTCGTCTCCTTCTATTGCAAACCCATAATGGCCAGTAGCTAATGTGAGGCTTGCAAAGAAGACAAAAGTTCTTACAGTCTCATAATAACTCCATTCACTGCACTAGACTGCATTGTGTGTTGACTTTCATATCAGCTTACAGATAATAGCTGTAGAGGAGAAACAGCTATGAATATGGAATTATTCCATGTAGGTGTTCTTAGCACTGAAAATAGAAAATAAAACTTCCTTTTTCCAGGCTACTATTTTTATTCTTCTTATGAAACAGAAATGTAACACATGCTTTTACAATTTTAATTTTTGCAACTTCCCTTGTTTGGTACTACTTTAAAATCAGCCTTGCTTGGCTGTGGCTATATAATGCTTATTTTATTTCTGTGATTAACCTCATTGGGACAATGACAGAAACTCATGAAAACTATATCCACAAGTACACCCAGCATTGTCCTGCTATTGGCCAGTACCTGGGCCATAACACTTGTTTTGCACTGGGGGGACTCCAGTGGGGTGATTTTTGAGTAGACAAAATGACTGCTACCTGGTTTTGATTGTGCTGCTCTAGAGGAGCACAATTTCCTTCCTTCTCACAGACTCAGCTGGCAGAGAGCCTCTGGTGGGGTATTTGTTTATGATGGAAAAAATTCCCTTCTTAGGATTATTTGGCTTCTCTAAATTTTCACTAAGATAATTCAATTCAGGTTTTAACAAATAGAGCTTTGGCAATGTCTTTCATATATTTTGGTTTCTTTCTGCTGAACAATGGAATTTTCTCAAGAGGATGATTTTATGTACTGGGAGTTTTTGTTTGTGTAGGATGCTGGTACTGCATGACTCAGAGGGCTAAGGAGGGGTGCAGTGACCCAGAGTCCTTCGAGCCATTGGGATGGTGCAGGTTCCCATTAGCCTTAACTCTTTTTGGCAGTGTAAAAAACACTTCTGGTGGTGAGTCAAATATTAGTGATGTTTCATATTGATTACTAAGTGTAAAGGGCAGTTTCAATTGCATCTGGAACACTTGAATGCCATCCTTGTGCTGGCTGGGAAGTGCTGGCCCCCCATTTGTGATCTGCAGCTCCTGTGGTCCTCTGAGTGCCATTGAAAGAAAGGGAAATGGAGGATGTATGATATATAGAAAAGAGCATGGCTGTTTTTCCACTTTCTTCCTTGCAAATATATATTGATTTGCACGTGCAGGGCCATCTTAATTTAAGGTGCCAGAGCAACAGGACACCAAGTTTCTCAAAGCAAGTGATCAACTCTAGAAATTCTACTAGGCAGCAAAAAAACAAGTTTCATCTTTACTTCATCATCCATGTGGTTTATTTCAGCCTATAAGCTAATGCACTATAAAGCATGAAATTATCAGCCCCATAAAAATTAAGTCAAGCACCCTCTAATAATGATTTGTCTTAAAATAGGGTTCTGCAACCATCTACATTAATTCTGCAATCCACCTTAACAGGCCCTTAAAATAAGTTCACAGAGCAACATTTGACATCCTTTACTGTAGGATTTTTGTCAGCCTCTGTAGTCACCCATATAGGGTCTTAAGACAGAACTGCATGTCTCCAAAACTGAGAAAATATGTATGAGAATGTTACGCAATTTTTTAATGCAAATATGTTACCTTTTGAAAGATTTTGCTGGCAAATACTATTGGCAGCATGTTTGTCACTAGTTTTCATTGTGGCAAACTAAAAATACAGGTACAAAATTATTTTAAAAAATGAAAGCTGCTGCCACTAGGCATCATTCTAAAGAGACAATGGAGATGTCTTAATCTAACAGTATTAACTCAACTGTATTTATGCTGTTTTATTCTGTTTTGGCTTAGAAAAATTGCTAAGACCCTTAATGAAAGTGTGTAAATAAAACTAAAAAAGGGGAAAGTCTGTTTGGTATTGTCTGGTTGTCTTGTTTAAGTCACAGAAGAGGCTAAGTGATGCAGGACTGGACTTTTTTATCACTTTTTCATCAGTAAAAATGGAAGATTTTGACATTCATATTAATCATTCTGGAGAGGAAGAGGTTGCCTTAAGATGGGTTTGCATTATTGAGGCTGGTTTTCAGACTTCATGTTTTAAACTTTGATTATTGCTTTCTTCTAAAACAAGACAGAGAGCATATGTTCAGCCTACCTATTAATCTCCAGCCAGCAATGTTCAATTTGGAACCAAAATCATCTTGCATACAAGCAGTATGTGCTGAAAGTCAAAAGTGCTGAGCAGCTGGGCTTTTATTAGTCTCATCCTCATCAAGTGTACTCAGTTAAATTTGTACAGTCAGTATTTTGGTTTAAATTGTCTGAACCGTTTTTGCTGAGCTTTCTTCTACTGTGTTTCAAGCCAGAGCTGTGCGCTCTTCTGTTCAGCATCTAAGTTTTATATATGTGCTACAACATCCATTATACAGCTCTAGGTAGGATCAGCACAGAGATATGTGATCATTTTGTGCCCGTGGGGTGCATTTCACCCAAGGACTTCTAAGTCTCCCAATGGATGACAATTAGGTGCAGAAAGACATCTCTTCTATTTACATGGAATTACCAGCTGTGGGGACTAGGACCCCAGACTCTGGTATCTGCCACCTATGTCAGTGCTGGATTTAAACCACTTAAGAATAATCATGAATAAGATGAGAAATTGTGAAGCGATCAGGTGATAAAATGAGAATTGTCCTCTCTCCACACTGGAGATTCACATATGACTTGCAATTGTAGTTTTGTAACAAAGAGAAGGAAGCTTCCCTGAGGAGATACAGCCTAAGAAATTGGTTTAAAAAAATGTCAAATGTCAAAATCACCTACGGTAATGCAAGGGATTACACTGCTAGGGCTTGTAGATGGGATGTCTAAACCAGCACATGGAGACTTTTATGTCTTGGAAGTCTGATTTTCAGGATTTTTGGACTCAGACTGTGCTAGAATGCCAGGCCACCTCAGGCTCTGTTTCATGAACATGTGTTCCCAGCTGTGCATGTATGTACAAAGTTGCTAGTTTGCATTTATAAAAAGTGAAATTAAGAACATTATTACATACCCTACGAGTTCAAAAGACACACACACACAAATAAATAAATAAAAAAATAAAAATAGTAGTGTAAAAATTGGTTTTAAGAAGTTTATCTGCTTGAGTTTTCTAGGATTACATTCTTAACTCTTTGTCACAAGCTTTAAATTTCAAACAGTGCAGACAAAAGTGTCCATCGGAGTTAGTGTCCATCAAGGGGTTGAGTTTAAATGGACCACAATGGAGTATAAATGGCAGAGAGATGAGCCAAATAACTGGAGATGTGACGTTTAAGGAGGGACAAAGATGGGGTTTTTTTCTACAAATGTTAAATTATTCTGGATATATTAATTTCCTCCACCTGTTACCTACACATACATGAGTCAGAGTAGATTTGAGACATTTTCATTGGTATTAATGATCATTTTCCCTTTTTTTGTTTGTTGGCTAACATGAATTTTAATTCAATATTAACCTGTTTGCTCTGTAGTCATTAAGGACTTATGTTTAGGAATTCTCACTTTTGAAGTTTCTAGGGCTCAGATTCCAGCTCTGTCTGAGTTAGAGTGTGCTCCCTTGACATGCTCATACCTATGCAGTTAGGAAAGATGATGCTCACCAGTGGTTTTTAGATGAATGACAGAGGTCTTTAGAAATAAGCTACTATCTGACTTCCTTCTTTTCACGTATTCATTTCCCAGCCAGACAAGCCCAGATCACATGAAGACACATTTGCATTAGTCATGCTGTCATGCTTCAATTTCGGACCAAACAATACCATGTGTACTTCAGCTTTAATATTAGCTCTAAATATGAGTTGCCAAAACACTTTTTGTTGTCTCACCACTTGTGAAGTGATTCTGCTGTTTAATTTTCCCTCATAAATGCTATGAAAACAAATACAAGTTGGAAACATTTACAATGAATTTTAAACATGTAAAGGGCTTCTAAACTTCTAAGTACTGTTTAATTGAGCTAACACTTTCTTTGTTCAGATGTAGATTTGAAGCATAACAAATATAATAATGACAGGAAAAACAGAGAAATAAGTATTGAACCAATTTTTTAACAATCAGCTGCCAAACCTAAGTCTTCTCTGTTGGTGGACAGTAAAGAACTGATTGTACTTTTTTCTTCTTTTTTTCAAATAAAGGAGCATTTAGAGTGCTGATGCTTTGAATGAATTCCAACATGAGTAATTACATCCTACCATATTTAAATATCAATTAGATGTGGTCTTTTTTTTTTATTCATTTCCTGTTTCACACTGCTAGATAATGTTGCTGTGCCCCACTGAACAGTAGCCACATTCACCCTAAAGTTGGCAGTGTTTCTGTGGCAGACAAAGTGATATCTTTATGTCTTAAAGATGATTCTCTGAATGCTTCCACTCACGCTAGTTTTACTCTGGGACAACTTCAGTAGTGTTGCTCTGACTTACAGCAGCATAAGTGTGTATGGGAATTATGATACAATAACAACTATATAAATATCAAATCATCAGTAGTTCTTGATACTGCAGGGAGCTGATTGATATAAAGCTGCATTCTGTAAAATTCACTACCCAATATTAAAAAACTCCTATCTTAGAATTAGTATTGAGTCTCTTACTTTTTTTCCTCGAGTTAATCAGGATGAATTGTGAATATGGACTTTCAACTTCAACAAATTTAGAGAACATTAGGCCCCTGGCATTTATACTGTGTACAGTAATGTGGTATCTGTGTTATACTCAATAGTTACATTAAGTTCTATTCAAAAATGCTTTTTACTGGATATTATGCCAAATTACTTTTGAGGACAAATATAAGATTCTGTGATCAAAAAAAAACCCCCCATATTTATTTCTGAGGGACATGGCTGAGAGCCCATGGGTGGTGAGAAAATAGAATTATTTTCATTTACTTGCAATCCAACTTCATGCAATGCAGAAAGAAAAGCAGATGAGGACTACTTCAGTTTGGCTTTTATGGTATTCTGAGATACTGAGTTCTCTAAACTCCAGACCAAATAAAAATTCAAGATAACCTTGCAGGTTACCTTGCAGTATCATGCCCTTTATTTGCCAGAATGTAAGGTCTGATACTATAGTGCTGACAAAAATAAGGAGGTTTCCAGATGGCTCTAAAAGAAGCTGGATGTGACACTTAAGTGTCGTGAAGTCTTGCTTTATCTGGACTTTGGTTCTTAAGAGTCATTTTTGTATATTAATCATAGATTTGGGTTCCACTGATGGGTATCTGCTCAGCATCTTTCAGATGGTGCATCTATAGAATGGGGCTGATCTCAACATCTATAGCATGAGCAGAAAATCCCTTAATTAAGGTGAGACTGCCCTTAGCTTTCAAGTTAAATTGGGTGTTATATTTGTGTGGACATTTGGTCTCTCCTGGTTGCAATGACTAACCAAGGTGGCCTGCAGTGGAATATTAAGGCCTTGTTTCATAAAAGTGCAAATTTGAAGTAATGCTTTATGCTTGTAAAATCAGATGAAGAGTCACTGTAAAAGGGCTCTGTAGAAATGAAAGGTTTCTTAGTTTAGACATCATCAAACTATCCCAAAAGCTAGAACCAGATCCAACAACAAATTAAAGTTACTGCTGAAATCTGCACTGTTTGCCAAGCAGCAAGACAAAACTTCATTTTTTTTTTCTCAGTAACCTTTTAATGGGCAGAAGAAATGTTGTTTCTTTTCCTGTCAGGCAATTTGCATCCAAGAATCAAAAGAGGGAGTAGTGACTGGGTGACCTTGACTTGCATAGAACAAAGCTTCAAACACAGTGTGAGCCTGGCTGGTCTTTTGACAATACTCTTGTATTGCTTTGGGTTACCCAGAGTCCACAGGCACAGATTTATTCTGCACTCTAATTGCAAATGCCTACATAAGGTGGCAATCTGAGAGATTTATTACTAATTGCAATGATTGAAGTGTTAATTCTGAAATATCTCACTAACACATACCTTTTTCATGTTTCTATCTAGTAAGAAAGATAAATCTCTGAACAGGAACTTCACTGCACATCAGTCTGGTTGACTAAAGATCATGTATTGGGAGTTTGCTATTATGTGAAGAAAATTACTTATTAGAATAATGGTTTTGAGGTTGCATACAGGGCTGGCATCCTTTGGATTAATGTATTCATTTCATATAAATTAAAATAGGGTTTCATATTATGGAACCGGGGCTAGGTACACTAATGGGGACAATCTGTACATGCCACAGAGACCCCTAATTTTGGACACCAAGAAGAGACGTGCCTGGCAGTTGTGGATGAACGTTTGTACATAGCCTGTACATGTATACTATTTCTGCTCATCTAATTCGCACATGGGCATGTTTGAAAAGAAACCCTTACATCATTTTCCTTCTTTTAGCAGAACTAGAGTGACTTTCATTCAGATGCTACTGAAGCCCAATTGCACTGGAAGAGTGCAAAAAAAAGATGACTGATATTGGTCATCAGTAGTATTATCTGACAGCCGTGATGTGGGCTTGAGTTGAGATACAGCTGTGACCAATGCTACTTAACTGTACCATTACCTGATGGCTCATCTATGCCATCTCTCGTAGAACAGAGACCAAATCATGCTGGAAAGTCCTTATAAATGTGGTTGCTGCCTGTGATGCTACACTGATAAACAAAGCATCGTCTCTGGATGACACATTTTTTAAATGTACTTAAGTACAGCACCCAGTGCAGCAGTAGATTATGCCAGAGCTTGGAACTGCACATACTGCACAGGGCTAGTAAAGAGGTGAGCTATGTAGTACTCCTTCTAACATTACCTCTTGTCCCAGCAAATCTAGTTGATTATTTAGATACTGACATTTTATTAGATGGTTGTGCACCACCACTGCAGAAGCACCATCTAAGGTTTTGTAT
The DNA here is from genome assembly GCA_013390045.1 of Picathartes gymnocephalus. Lineage (NCBI taxonomy): Eukaryota > Metazoa > Chordata > Aves > Passeriformes > Picathartidae > Picathartes > Picathartes gymnocephalus. The sequence goes on along the minus strand of WEKY01003004.1, from coordinate 21,726 downwards.
CCCAATTTCTAAGCTTATTGTTTTCTTACAAGTTACTACTGTTGAGAGTAGGTTGTGCTGTATTACCGCTGGCTGGCTCATAAATTCCCATGGCATGTGAAGATCTGAGCTTGTACTTCCTGAATATTTTTCACCCTTTAGTGAAGTAAAAGTCTTTGAAATAGGCAAGAGACACATGCACATGCTCTAAGCTGGCCAGAAGTGGTATTTTCCCATAGGGTTGTTAGGGATCCCAGTTTTGTACCTGCTTTGCCTTACATGGAGCAGAGTCCCAGACTGCAGGTGAGCATCCTTTTTCTTACAGTATACCTCTCCACAGAGTACCTTAACTCTGATTATCATCGAGAGCTCATTTCTTCCCTGCCTTCTTCTTTGGACTGGACAGCAAGGTCCCTCAAGAAGCTGTTACATATTGCTATGATACAGTATATCAGGAGGATGTTGACACAAAAATGAGCCTGTGAATGTCCTACTGCTAAAACTGCCTTATTTTGGTTTTACTTTGAAAAGAAGTATTAAATATGATCATTATGACAAGAATAAATGAATCTAAATTCTCTTTGTCTAACTCTCTACTTAAGAACTTCATTACCCGCTGTCTTTTTTTTTTTTTTAATATCAAACTGTTCTTCTAAGGCTAAAACATGTTGGATGCCTGGAAGCATTTCTGTTTTCAGTGAGAACCTCTGTTAACATGATTCAATCATTTGTAAATGCAGACATGTACTCAACAAATTTGATAAGCCCTGAGATGAATTTAGATGCACAAAAATGGTGAAGTAGCCTAATCCTTCTGACAGAAGATAATGTTTAAACAAATTTCCTTCATTCAATGAAACACCTGGGCGAGCTTATTTAATATAGTCTTTGCATTTAATTATCCCCTCTGATGGGGCACTTGCCATATTTCAAAATATGATTATTTTCTTTGGTATTAATTATTTTAAGATCCTCAGAGGAAACCAGGAGAGAAATAAAAAAGGGGGTCTTAATTAACCTGAGCCACCAAAAGTCATCTTTCTGGAATAGAGAAGATGGGATATGGAACTGAAAATAAATAGTGCTTTAAAAATCATGAATAATGAAGAATAGCTCTTAAAACCTGAAAAGAACTCTATATGAAGGAGTTGTTGCTAGGCATTAATATCAGAAAGGCACACTTCCACATAAAACTGTCTGATGAAGGAAAGACAGTAATGGAAAAAATAATTCTGTGAAGAAATCTATATGCACAAAATTATTGGCAGAAGTCAAGGAAGTGCAAAATTATGATATACCGAGAGAACAATACAGCCCAGAGTCAGTGTCTTCAGTTCTTCTCTCATTTTGCTCTTGTGGGAATGCCATAAAGGAAGCTATTCCTTCTGGGAAGAATTTATTCCACAATAGATTTCTGGCAAGTAGTTTTACTGAAAGTGTTATCACTGCATAATCCTCTTACTCCTGTCCTTGCAAGAAGGAATACTGCATGTGAAAACAGGAGACTGTTCTCCTCACCACCACTGGAACTGCAATAGGAATGGGGTTGGGATATCCTTATTCTACATAGCAAATTGACAGACCACGGCAACTTGTGCATGAGTAATTAGATCACTGGGGCTTTTTGCTTCCTTGTTACCCTGTGAAAGGATATTTGCTATGTGGGTTTGCACCTGACAAATGTAATTGTATGTGTGTGTCCTCTAAATGTTGCTTTGGTTGCCTAGGCACAAGCAAGAGGGAATTGTGCACGTGTGAGGCAATTATTCAGTGTTGCACTTCCAGGTTACTCTTGTTTAATCATTTAATGGTACTTTGCTACTTGAAAGTCTAACCATAGTGTGAAAAATATAATGTTATATGTGCCTTAACCTTTGTAAGGAGCCAAACAGCACCTTATGCTGTTTGCAATGGATTTGCCTTGTATTCTACTCCTGCTATGAATTGTGTATTCCACACTCTGTAGGTGTGAAAAGGGATTAAAATCAGTTTTACAACAGTATTAGCTTTGACTTTTATTCTGTCAATTACAAGGCAATTGCACAAATTTTAATTTCCAGTCAAACTGAAACCAGTTACCAAATCATATTCCTGTTTCATCTGGAAAATAAATTAAGCTGTTTTATGGCCACTTGAGAAAGTAATTCAAAGTCAGCTGCCACAGTTAAAAACAAGACTTGCTTTTCCCTTCGTTTTTCAAAAGGCATGAGGTTTATTTCACTTTTCTGTAGACAGTTTATATGGGTGCTTATAACCTCTCTTTCTCACTACTGGTCCTTCCAACTCATCTGAAAATGCTTCATTGGGCTGAGTCTTGGTGTTGAAAGTGTGTGCTTTCTCTGGGAAACTTTCGAAATCATAGGAAATGCTTGTGAAATATTGGAAATAATGAGAGAAAACATTTTTTTCTGATCATCTTTGTGTTCTTTGCAATGGAAATATTTTCATGATCAAATGGACATATATTGCTCTTTTGTCACAGAATTGTACTCAAGCCATTCCCAGAGGCAGCATGGCAAGAAGCAAGTCCAGAGGAGAGCAGTCAATATGCTCGAAGGGCTGGGGTATCTCTTCTATAAAGCCAGGCTGAGAGCTGCAGCTGCTTATCCTGAAGAAAAGAATGTGCTGGGAAGAATTTAGGGCACCTTCCAGTACCTAAAGGGCCCACAAGAAAGCTGGAGAGGAACTTTTGACAAGGGCATGGAGTGACAGGACATGGGCGCATGTCTTCAAACTGAAAAAGAGTAAATTTAGATCAGATAAAAAGAAGAAATTCTTTACTGTGAGGGTAGTGAGGCACTAGCACAATTTGCCCAGAGAAGCTCTGAACTTCGCATCCCTGGAAGTCTTCAAGGCCAGGCTGGATGAGGCTTTCAAGAGGAAGGTGTCCCTGCTCGCGGACGGGGTGTTGGAACGAGATGATTTTTAAGGTCAATTTCAAATAAAGCCATTCTGTAATTCTGTGAGAACCGTATTCCTCTCCTCTGTAAGGTGGCAGTGAGTTCAGTCCATCAGTCCTCTCTCTGAAATCATCCTTTAAATATCGTGTCACAATAGTCACATAGGGCACCTTTAAAGATGGAAGTGTATAGAAATCAGTCTGTAGGGTCTCAAACGGGGTGGGAGTCCAGAGCTGTGCTGTCCTGGGAGCAGTGGCAGGGCCAGGAGACATCGGGTGTGCCAGCAGGCCGGGACCCAAGGTCCGACATGGCGTGTGACTACTTGGTGGCTGGTCCTCTGCCATCGGAGGCCTCTGTACCTGTAGATAAAATCACAGGACCTGTCAGGTTGGAAAACACCTCCAAGATCATTGACTCGAATCTATGACTGAACTACCACTAAGTCACTTTGTGCAATGTCCAGTCATTCCTTAAATACCACCAGGGATGATGACTCCACCACGTACCTCCCTGAGCCACCCATTCCAATATCTAATCACCCTTTCTGTGAAGAAATTCCTCCAAATGTCCAACCTAAACCTCCCCCGGTGCAGCTTGAGAGTATGTCGTCTTGTCCTGTCCTGTCCTGCCTGCCGGTGCGCGGTGCCCCGCGGGGGTCACGGGAGCTCGGGGGGCTCCCACCCGCCGTGGCACGGCACGGGGGCGGCGGGGCGGGGGAGGCCGGCGCTGAGGAGGAGGAGGAGGAGGAGGAGGAGGGAACGGACTGAGAGGGTAAAAGCGAGAGAAGCGTGAAGGAGCGGGGCTGAGAGGGGAGCGGGCGGAGAGGAGGCGGGAGCGGAGCGGGACGAGCTGCCCGAGCCAGGGCTGCGCTGCCGGGCCATGGGGCTGCGCTGCCGGGCCACGGGGCTGCGCTGCCGGGCCACGGGGCTGCGGCTGGTGCTGCTGTGGCTGTGTCTGTGCGCGCTGTGCTCCGGCCCGGCCGCCGCCTGCAGCCCGCGCTGCCGGCACGGCGGGCTCTGCCTCGGCGGCGGCTC
>WEKY01003004.1:0-17807 GCA_013390045.1 Picathartes gymnocephalus | reverse complement strand
GACGGCTCCTGCCTCTGCTCCAAGGGCTACGAGGGCGAGCGCTGCCAGCACGGTAACGCCGGGGGCGCCTCCGAGGGCCGGCAGGGATGGGCACAAGCGCTGCCTTCGCGCTCTCTCATGCCAACCCTCCGGCCGGTCATCCCTCCGGGAAGGGCTGAGGAGCTCGGGCTTGGATCCGGTGTGAGAGGCGGGTGGTAAGGTGCCGGGGAGGACCTAAAGAGGGTGAGGTGGAAGAAGGGATAACAGACGCCCTTTGGTAAGGTGAGGCAGTGATAGCAAACTGATGGAGCACGGCCAAGAACCAGCGTGAAGAGCTCACGTTGGTAAGCAGACCCCGCTGTTGGAAATGGCTGTGGGTCGCTAGAGAGCTTTTGGCCACTTTGATGTTGGGTAACAGGCCACTCACTGGACAGGCTTCGGCGTTTTATTCCTCCTATTGCTTTAACTGCATGCTTAAAACCTCCCTGGAAGTATTTAAGGAATCACAGAATCAGTCAGGTTGGAAGGGACCAGAATGTCATCAGGTCCAACATTGCTGCCCAAGCAGGGTCACTCTGGAGCACAATGCACAGGATTGCATCCAGATGGTTCTTGAGTGCTTTTAGAGTCTTGACAGCATTCTTAGCCTCAGCAACATTTAACTAGTATTTCTAGGTGCAATTAGGCAGGACTAGTCACTAACAAAAACATCAAAAGAATGTGTAAAAAGTAGGTTATTTTCTGGATTTCTTTTTATTTAGAACACGTTGTGCTTGTAAAAGAACTGTAGTTTACCTCCTGAATGTTACCTGATGCAGAGAGTCTTTTGTACATCCCATTTCCACCGTAGGAGGTGTAAAGCTAGGGTGGAGTCTGTTCCTGTTAGTTTCCATGGAGAGACAAAGTATTTTTGAAAATAACACCTGATATGCAAAAGCAAACATAATGAAGGAGAGTTTTAGTTTAGTTCAATGTATCACATTAGATTTCTAAATCCTTTGTTTAAAAGCTTATCTGTAGACCTTGTGGTTATTAATTGCTAAAAAATCACTTTGTCAGGCGTTCCTTTGCTTTTCATGTTGTCCTATGTGAAGAGGTGCTACAATTGTACAATATTTGTTCTAATTTTCAATATGCTTCCTTTAAAATATGATTTTTTTTAAAGTCTGAGATGAGATGCTGAAAATTTCATTCAGCATTGTAATCATACATGGAGTGTTTTTTCATTTAGAGGCTGAGGCTAGCAGGTGGTGACAAATGATGTATAGCTAATGCGCTGTGTAGTGGAGATAAAAAGTATGGTGTATGAACTGTTCCAAACAACTGTTGGCTCCTAGACATTTTGGGGTATAGGGGAGAGGTGAAATATTGCTGGAGAGGCAGATCGGTTCTTGAACTAGAGAGGTGAACTCTCTGGAATTGTTAAGGAACCACTTAATCCTTGTGCTCATGAGGTCATCAATGTAGAAAAAACAATTGGATAAATGAAGCTTCATCCCTTGTTCTCTCAAGAAAACCAAACTGAAAAGTGTGTGAAATGACACAGAAACAGAATTTTTCTTTAGTTGGGAGCTCTTGTATGGCAATTCCAAAGAACTGAGAGCATCTGGTAAAAGTTAAGGAGAGCTGAGCGCTGGCCGGTTTTTTCATATGTCTCTGTCCTTTATTTGCCTGCTAATACTCATTCTGCAGGTTCTAATGTGAAAAGTCCTCTATTCTTCCATTGGGTTTCTTGAGAGTGCTAGAAGTATATGAGGACAAAATCAAGGCGGTGTTAGTCATTGTTCATCTTTTCTGTTTTCTCCCCTCCGTTTCATACTTTTCACCCATCCAGTCAAAGGATAAGTAGAGAGCCCATCTCACACCAGCAGCTAACTCAGATGAGACTCCCAGAAAGAGAAGGGTTTCGAAAATCTGTGTGTGAATAAACAAATGTTTTCTCAGACAGCAGGGCTGATTCGGGGATGACTATGTGACTAGCAAAGAGTCTATGTGATGGGTAATTTATTTGCAGTCTGACTGGATTTATCCAGAATTCTGGGAAATTTAGATGGTTATTTGTACCTTTTCGAACCGGTCCAAGCTGTCAGCAATGAAAAAGTTGCAGAATTTGTGATGATCATAGATATTTTTCTCCCAGCAGATAATTAAAGTTATGAGAAAAGTTGCATTTATCTTGGATGCTTGCTAAACAAACACTGTACATTCCAGAAAGGTCTCTGAAANGACGGCTCCTGCCTCTGCTCCAAGGGCTACGAGGGCGAGCGCTGCCAGCACGGTAACGCCGGGGGCGCCTCCGAGGGCCGGCAGGGATGGGCACAAGCGCTGCCTTCGCGCTCTCTCATGCCAACCCTCCGGCCGGTCATCCCTCCGGGAAGGGCTGAGGAGCTCGGGCTTGGATCCGGTGTGAGAGGCGGGTGGTAAGGTGCCGGGGAGGACCTAAAGAGGGTGAGGTGGAAGAAGGGATAACAGACGCCCTTTGGTAAGGTGAGGCAGTGATAGCAAACTGATGGAGCACGGCCAAGAACCAGCGTGAAGAGCTCACGTTGGTAAGCAGACCCCGCTGTTGGAAATGGCTGTGGGTCGCTAGAGAGCTTTTGGCCACTTTGATGTTGGGTAACAGGCCACTCACTGGACAGGCTTCGGCGTTTTATTCCTCCTATTGCTTTAACTGCATGCTTAAAACCTCCCTGGAAGTATTTAAGGAATCACAGAATCAGTCAGGTTGGAAGGGACCAGAATGTCATCAGGTCCAACATTGCTGCCCAAGCAGGGTCACTCTGGAGCACAATGCACAGGATTGCATCCAGATGGTTCTTGAGTGCTTTTAGAGTCTTGACAGCATTCTTAGCCTCAGCAACATTTAACTAGTATTTCTAGGTGCAATTAGGCAGGACTAGTCACTAACAAAAACATCAAAAGAATGTGTAAAAAGTAGGTTATTTTCTGGATTTCTTTTTATTTAGAACACGTTGTGCTTGTAAAAGAACTGTAGTTTACCTCCTGAATGTTACCTGATGCAGAGAGTCTTTTGTACATCCCATTTCCACCGTAGGAGGTGTAAAGCTAGGGTGGAGTCTGTTCCTGTTAGTTTCCATGGAGAGACAAAGTATTTTTGAAAATAACACCTGATATGCAAAAGCAAACATAATGAAGGAGAGTTTTAGTTTAGTTCAATGTATCACATTAGATTTCTAAATCCTTTGTTTAAAAGCTTATCTGTAGACCTTGTGGTTATTAATTGCTAAAAAATCACTTTGTCAGGCGTTCCTTTGCTTTTCATGTTGTCCTATGTGAAGAGGTGCTACAATTGTACAATATTTGTTCTAATTTTCAATATGCTTCCTTTAAAATATGATTTTTTTTAAAGTCTGAGATGAGATGCTGAAAATTTCATTCAGCATTGTAATCATACATGGAGTGTTTTTTCATTTAGAGGCTGAGGCTAGCAGGTGGTGACAAATGATGTATAGCTAATGCGCTGTGTAGTGGAGATAAAAAGTATGGTGTATGAACTGTTCCAAACAACTGTTGGCTCCTAGACATTTTGGGGTATAGGGGAGAGGTGAAATATTGCTGGAGAGGCAGATCGGTTCTTGAACTAGAGAGGTGAACTCTCTGGAATTGTTAAGGAACCACTTAATCCTTGTGCTCATGAGGTCATCAATGTAGAAAAAACAATTGGATAAATGAAGCTTCATCCCTTGTTCTCTCAAGAAAACCAAACTGAAAAGTGTGTGAAATGACACAGAAACAGAATTTTTCTTTAGTTGGGAGCTCTTGTATGGCAATTCCAAAGAACTGAGAGCATCTGGTAAAAGTTAAGGAGAGCTGAGCGCTGGCCGGTTTTTTCATATGTCTCTGTCCTTTATTTGCCTGCTAATACTCATTCTGCAGGTTCTAATGTGAAAAGTCCTCTATTCTTCCATTGGGTTTCTTGAGAGTGCTAGAAGTATATGAGGACAAAATCAAGGCGGTGTTAGTCATTGTTCATCTTTTCTGTTTTCTCCCCTCCGTTTCATACTTTTCACCCATCCAGTCAAAGGATAAGTAGAGAGCCCATCTCACACCAGCAGCTAACTCAGATGAGACTCCCAGAAAGAGAAGGGTTTCGAAAATCTGTGTGTGAATAAACAAATGTTTTCTCAGACAGCAGGGCTGATTCGGGGATGACTATGTGACTAGCAAAGAGTCTATGTGATGGGTAATTTATTTGCAGTCTGACTGGATTTATCCAGAATTCTGGGAAATTTAGATGGTTATTTGTACCTTTTCGAACCGGTCCAAGCTGTCAGCAATGAAAAAGTTGCAGAATTTGTGATGATCATAGATATTTTTCTCCCAGCAGATAATTAAAGTTATGAGAAAAGTTGCATTTATCTTGGATGCTTGCTAAACAAACACTGTACATTCCAGAAAGGTCTCTGAAAAGCCCGCTGAAGCAAAAAAAAGGAAAAAAAGAGTGTGGGAGAGAAAGAAATCCTGACTTACTTCTGAAGACATTTTAGAGAAGAGATATAAGGAACAGAGCATGTAGTTTTTCTGAAGAGGAACACAGGAATCCAGTAGAGTAAAAAGTCTGATATTTCATCTTAAGAATCACAAGATGCCTCTCAACTTGCAACCCCTTTTTATTAAATCATTTCTTCTTATCACCTGTTCTCTTACCTGTCATTTCTCCACTTCAGTTATCAAAAGCTTTTTTGGCAGTCCAGCTGTGTTCCTTTTCAATGTGGCCCTTTCTTCTGCCTGTTCTGTCCAGGCCCAAAACATCACTTAGTTTTTAGTGCTTAAAAGCTTAGTATAGTGGAGTGCTCCCTGTGCAAGGAAATTATTTCACCTTATCAGCAATGTAAGATGACAAGGCAGATATATCTTAGAAAATATGAAGACAAACTGATGAAAATATAATAACGTGCAAATTTCTTATGTATTTAAGTAGTAACTTTAGTAAGATTCACCAATATTTTTCCAACCTTTCTTTGTTGTCTGTCTTACAGCTACATGTTATCCAAAATGCAAAAATGGTGGAGAGTGCCTCCGACCTGGAAAATGCAGATGTCCACCTGGGTATGGGGGTAGATACTGTCATAAAGGTAAGACCCAAGAAAGCAGTAGCTTGGAAAGACGAGGAGTTTGAAAACAGACTAAATTAATTTAGGACACCTCAAGTCCTGGATCTAGTGCTCTTTGAAATAGTGACCTTAATTCTGTAAATCTCTGACCTCTACTGTCAAGACATGCATGGCCTAGAGGATGTGCATGCTTGCAGTAAGATGGGATGGAGTACACTTACAGAAATGTGTTGTGAGAATCTGAGAGAGTTTTTTTTCCCTTGGAAAATCCCCTTTTAATGTGCTACATAAATATTCTATTTAGCTCTATAAAAGATTCTTTCTAAATAATTTATTGAGGTGGCTCGTATAGATACATATTTCTGCATTAAGTGGTTGAAACTTTTATGTAGTATCTGCAAGATGGTAACATTGAGGGCCAGTCACTGAAGAGATGCGTGGCAATGTGTTGTTGAGAGGTAATGGGAGATGACAGAGAAGGAGTAGCAAAGACCATTTTTTATGGTTTTGAGAAGCCTATTGAATATATGCATGGATTGGAAAAGGCAATCCAAGAAAACTCTGTTATGTTGTACATTTACAAACTCGTGGTGTGGGGGAATGTACTATTATAGAATCTCACAAAATCACAGACTGGGCAGGGTTTCCAAGCTTCCTGCTCAAGCAGGGCTACCTAGAGCCAGCTGCTGAGGGCCACGTCTTTATGGCTTTTGAATATCTCCAAGGACAGAGACTCCACAATTCCCATGGCAATCTGTACCAATATTTAGTCATCCTCACTGCCTCACTGTGAAGACCTGATGATGATTTTCATGTCCCTAATGTGACTGGAAATAGTTTCCAGGGTCAGTTCTTGCATTACCTCACCAGAGGCTGAGGTGAGGCAGACCAGCCTGTAGTTCCCTGGGTCCTCCTTGTCCTTCTAGAAGACTGGAGTAATATTTGCTTTCATCCAGTCTTTATGCACTTCTGTCTGTCACTGTGATTGTTCAAATACAATCAATATTAAATACATTAACTTACCTTGTGTGACAAAGTAATATGCAAACAAACATTGAAGAGCTTTTCCAGCTGTGCTGGATTTGACTTGCATGTCCTTGCATGTTCAGTATTTGTGCCAAAAATCTGTTCAGTTAAATTGTGTTCAATACTTATGGCTGAACAAGAGATTTGGACATTTTCTTCTACAATTTATAAGGCAGACATCCAAACTGTCCATCTTTATAATGAAGGGTAGTTGTTTCTCCTCGGTACAGTGAAGGTGGTATATAATATACATTCAATACTTGTGAAAGGAAGCATTTGATTGTACAGAACAGTGATTGTGCTCTCCACAATTGAGACCCATCATATGTCTGGCATAAATAACGCTTCATTAATGAGGCCTTCAGGGCTTTGACGTGTAGAACAATTCTGAAATGAGGAGGCTAACTCAAGTATCTGGCCTTTGGGAAGGCACTGCTTAACTTGACTGTAGTCATAGTTTCATTTGTCAAAGGAATATCCTCTTCTGTTCTTCCTCCTGTTACATGTAGGTCCTGTCAGGTAAGGAAATACATGAATCCTAAACTACATGTTCCTGGCTTACCAGCTGTGATTTGGCAAGTTTGATGCGAATATGCATGTCAGTAGTTCCTGTGGTGTAGCTGATGAACAGTGGTGTTACTGGTAAGAAGTAGAACAGCGCCTTGCTCTGAACAGTTGAAATTTTAGTTTTTGCAGGTGTGATGAAACAAGTAGTTGATGCCAGATGAGCTGTTTAAGGACAATTATTTGAAGTCCTATGCTGCTTCTGAAATGCATGGTGTATGGTGTCTTCCACAGTAAGCTGTGAAGGAGGCTGTCAGAATGGTGGGGAATGTGTCTCTGTCAATGGAGTCGTGAAGTGCCTTTGTGCTTCTGGCTGGACAGGATCAAGATGCCAGGAAGGTGTGTGTCTACATTCATGCAAGTATTTATATTAATACTAAAATTGCACTGACAAAAACATTTTAAATGTATTAAGGGACTAATAAGCATGGAAATGTCATTGCATTGCTACAGAAACGAGTGAACTACATTATGGGAACTTACACAGATAAAACAGAGAGAAATTATTTTGCATTAAGGTGTACAACTGTTCACATTTAAACCAAGATCATAACATGGTACCGATGCATTTTTTTTTCCATTTCCATGGTCCTAGAAATGCTTTTGGAGTTATACCAGTTGAATATCTGGCCTAGAAGAAAATGTGTTTTGCCATTTTGACTTGTATCATCCTGAATCTTTCATTCTGTCAGGATTCTTTTACATCAGTTTTATAAATCCTGCTGACTTACCCATTCTTTTTCTTGTAGCAATTTGTCCTCAAGGTTGTCGGAATAATGGAGCTTGTGTGGCTCCTGGGATTTGTAGCTGTCCAGCTGGATGGGTCGGTAGAGCATGTCACTTAGGTAAATGACTTCTGACATATTTCATTTATCCTTTCCTCTGCTTGTTTGGTTTACCAATCAAAGTGTTCAAATCTTCAGGGCCTAACAAAGCTTCCAGGGAAAGTATCTTAGAATAGTAACTGAGCTGCTTCCACATACTGGGGCTCTTACAAGTATGTGTAAGGAGTAGATGGCTTTTCGGTTTGCTCAGAAACACAGAACTTTTTTTTTCTTTGAAAGAGATTCAGATTTTGGTTGTCACCAAATTAATTACTTGGTATGTCCTGTTGGTATTTCTGAAATATTGTCTGTAAACTGAGACCCCAGTAAAAGGAATTGAAAATTACAGAAATATTACTGCTACTGGTGTGCGTTAGAAGCTTCATTAAATTTTACATACATGTAAAATTGTAACTAGCTTCTCACTTTGAGGATAAGTTGAAGAATCAACTCCATGTGTTCCTAGAACTCTGAAAGCTGCCTATAATCAGGATTAATACTGACACTTGCTGAACAACCACTTCCATTTTCACAAACTTTGATTCACAAAAGCAGGTGATTTTAAAGTCTTTGATCTATGCTTCTCGGGCCTTGCGCCCTTTTAACAGCACTGCCCTGATACTAAAGGCAATAATCCTGACACTACAAAAGGAAAGGGTTTTTTGTTTGCTCTCTGGAAGACTGAAAAAATTCTTGTGCAAACATTGGTTTTGAACTGGATATTGTGGGTGCAGGATCTCCAGATTAAGTCCTCTGCATCTGATATTTTGGCATGGCTGTGGGAATCTAAATCAGCTAGTGTGTGTTAGTTCTTCTGCAATACATGGGGTCAAGCAAATATTAACAATATTTTGATGTTTTCACTGACTGTCAAAATGCTTATCCTTTATATTCATCAGCATAAAAGCCAAGTGTGGGAGTTGCAGGGAATTTATAGAATATTTAGCTCCATTCCCTGCAGCTGCTGTAATGGCAGAAATGTTCAGCTTCTTAATGTCAAAATAATCACTGCTACCAAACTAACTAGATCTGCATCAAGTTTGACTTCTTTTGGTCTAGATGCTCATAAACAAATTGCAGCTCCTGGCTCGTCAGCTAAACTGGTGTGTAACAGGGGACAGCTGAAGCTGTGCCCACTCAGCCCTCCTCTGCTCTTGGGGGGAAGAGGAGGGCAGTGTGTGAGATACTGCTAGGATGTGGTGACTGTTTCCTCATGGGTGTGGATCCAAGAGCTGGAGTTTCAGCAGGAATTTTTATTGTTCTCTCACTTTTATGGGGGCATCCATCTCGAAAAAAGCCTGAGCCTTAAAGAACAGGAATTATAGTATTTTAAAAGGGAAATGGAGCATGGATAAGACTAGACATACTGTGCTTGTATTCTAGTGAAGGCCACGACGCCATAAATTGAGAGACATTGCTTTTCAGTTCTTCCATTATGCTTTTATTTATACTGTCCCAGTGCAGTCACCAGGGAACAATTCTGCTACTGCAGCAAGACAAGAAGAAAAATGATCCTGTGTTGTGCTGAAGATGTACTGTGTATCTGGTGTCTCATTTCAGCTGTGTGTAAACTGTCCTGCCAGCACGGAGGGAAATGCATCGCTCCCAACGTGTGCAGATGTCGACTGCCATACTCTGGGCCACAGTGCACAAAGAAAAGGAAGGAATGAAGCAACTTCAGCCAAGATAAGCTGCATTTTTTTTCACGTAGCTACACCGAGAGGAAGTCTGCAGCAGTGGGGGACCTTAAAATAAACATGGTAACTTGATTTCAGATAGCTTTTTGCCCTCACTATATTAAGTAAATGATTTTCTATATGAAAGGGAAGTATTGCTGATTGTAGGGAAGATGTTATGAATATCCAACTGTGTGCAGTGTATGACATGTTTTCTCCTCTTCTCATTTTTCTTCATAAGCAGAAGTATTATGCCTTGGTTGATACAGCTGACTTTGAAATAAAATTTTTCTTCAAATCAAGTACTTTGGAATAGATCTATGCTCATCTTTTTGATTTTTCTCCACTTTGACTAGACTTACTGTGTTATATGATTACAGTTTTAGAAAGTGCATGAAACAAAGAGCCCTCAATTCAGATCATCAGAAGTGAATCTTAGTTCAAATAGAATTTGCTTTAAATGGATTTAAACAGTTGCAAGAGGAAACTTGAAGAGTTTGCATCTTTCTGGAACATTACCAAACTGCAAAGCATCTTATTTAAATCATGGTTATCACTTTATGTCTGCTTCCTGCCCCTCCCCCCAGTTTGATCTGGATCTTAACCAGCTAAACAGTATTTAAAAAAAAAATCCAAACAACCAATCCTCCCCACCCCCCAATAATTGTTCAGACAATTCTGTTACTTTCTAAAAGCTTAATCCATGCTAATACTCTAAGAGTCCTTATCCTGACTACTTCTACAGTCATATTATCTGATCATCTCTCAACTTCCAATTATTTCTTTTCCTTATCCCAGTGAGACAGGGAAATGTATTTTTCTTCTGAAGACATTGATAATTCTATGCTATTCAAGACTGTTGTCACAGGAGCAGTATAATGGGAGGCTGCAGACTAGCAGTGAGGAAAAGCCGTGCCTGTCACCAGTCACATGTGTGGGGGATGTTGACACTTGTCTTCTAGAGATGTTCCAGCTTGGCTTCGTTTAGGTTTTGCAGCCTTTTGAATGGGCTGCAGAATGGACTGAGTCTCCTATGTTCATTGTTCCTTGTTTCATTTGTGCTGTTTCTTAACTGGTACTGTTGAGGAAGCTTTTTGCCAAAACATGCAAATTGAATCAGTCAACTATCTAAATGATACTCAGATCAATTTTTATTTTTTTGAGAGCTTGATTTTCATTGTCTTCTGGATGAAACGAATAAATTTTTAAAATTTTTTTTTGTGGGAGAATTTTAGCTATACATTACTTTAGTCCATTGGTTGGAACAACATTTTAGCTGTGTTTAACTACCAGAACATGTAGCTCTCATGGGCAGTGACTTATATGGACCTGCTTCTCCCGGGATTACAAACCACTGAGCAGAGAGGCAAAGGTAATGGGATCTTCTCAGTTACCGATCTTCTCTACGAGAGAGAACCTAAGCATGCAGAGGGCAATTGAAAGGCAATGGTTTAGTTCCTGTTTCCTGTTATGAGCAATTGCTGTGTGGTGTAGTTGAGCTTTCTCCTGCGCTTGCTTTGCAGGCTGTTGCCTTTGGCTCAGAGGAAACCTGCTGCAGAGATGTTGCAAAGGATTTCTTGCAGGGACAGGGCACAGCATAAGAGGAATGCACATTTTTTTGTGCTGCTTTGGCTGGGATACGCTGGCTATTTCACACCTGCTGGTGAAACCGTGATTCTTGTGCGGAGCAAGATGATTTCATCAATGGTTCCGAAGTTTTATAATGATGATGACGACAAAATTCTGTGTCACCGTCCACTACACCATGCCATAATTTAGAAATTAAGGAGTTAGGTTGAATACTTTAGCTGATATACTGTTTGCAGGGGAATGAATGAGAAAAAAAAGTCTTTCACCAGACCCAAAATTTGAAATAAATAATCAGAACTATGTAAATAGAAAGAGGCATAATATCTCAGTATTATTCCCAAAAAGACTGACTTCTACTAATAAAGACAGAAGTGACAGTATTAGTGAATAGGATCTGGAAGAGATACTGGCATTGTCAGGAGCAAGAGACCAGGAGCAATCATTGAGAGACCTGTAATTGGTGTTTCTGAACAGGCCAAAACAAATGCTAATTCAGTTTTCTGTTTAGCAATGATTGAAGTGAGCAGTAATTTGATGCCACACAGACTGCAATGGCATATTTCAGAAATACTACTTGAACGTAGCACCATCTACTGGCTACAATGTTTTGTGGGGTTTTTTTTGGTTTTGCTTTTAAGGATTACTTCTTCTTATCATTCAATTAAACTTAAATGAGTTTAAAAGTGATTTTCCTAGTTAGAGTCGAACAATTTTAGTATATATTATTAATGACAGTCTGTGTCCCCAGATTACTATTTCTACAGTTAAACATACTAAAAAGACTAGAAGAACTGTCAGTAATTCTTGACTTTTGCTTGTTTCCTGCTCACTGGAGGATTGAACATACATTACAGCATGTAATTTCTGGAGACAGATATGTTTTCCTGTGGGGAGATAAGTCATGCATGCAGCTCAAAGTAAAAAAAAGCAATACAGGACATGCTAGCTCCCTTATTCATTAGAGCTAACTGCAACACCTGATACAGATACTTTGGTTTTCACTAAAACAACTGTAAAAATTGTAGTGGTATTGCAGTGGTTGCATTTTTGATACTCCTTCTAGAGCGTGCATGAAAAGGTGAGGTATTTCTTCTTTTTATTTTACTTACCTGCACATTTTTATTAATGCTTTCTCTTCTGCTGTAAGTGCTTCTGGCAAGAATGGATTTATTTGGTTTAGCTGTAAAATATCATTTACTGGCTAAACTGAACTATGGGTAGAAGTTGGGTAAGATGACCTGATACCAGCAGGTGACATCTTTATATGACAGAAACTGCACAAACAACTTTAGTTATTCGTAAAACTTTCTAACCTCTACATTTGGGTTTGTATACGTACCCAGATGTTACGTTTTGAGAATTTAAACTTTGGGTTTTTTCCATTTGGACAAATAATGGAGTGGGTATAGCCAATTTGTCAAGTAGCTTCAGTTTTTATACGTATTTACTCTAGGGTCTGTGCTGATTCTTCTTCATGAGTTTGGTTTTGGTAAATGGAAATGTTAACTTGCTTTCTCTTCTCAGCTATGAAAATGTATAATTAACTTTTGGAAAAAGAAAGATTCTTTCCCATAGGGCCCACTTGTGGTTTTATTTTTAAATCACAGTCAACGTGACTATCTGTGGTATCTTCTGTGATACAAGACCTTCCTTCAGAGAACATTCACTGTACTGCATTTTAATGATCTTTTCAAGATCAGGGGCAAAAATCAATTTGCACTTGGGAGAATTTCTGCTGGCCTGCAGAGCAACTGCAGTGCAACCAGGTAATAAATGGATGATGTACATAGGTACCTCCTAGCACTCTTTAGTGTCCAAAGAAGTCATGCAAGAAAATTCAGCAAAGATACTGGTGTTGTGCATAATGTGGTAAGAATCACTGCAAAATCTTCAGTTTGATACAAGTTGCCCTTCATTCCTTCAGAGTGGAGCTGTGTCAACTCCAGCCTTTCTCCTCACTCCCACATCCCCTAGCTTTTTTGGGTCTAGCTGCAGTTTTAGCTGTTCTGTTAACCTCTGTACACAAGCTCTCTATATAAATCTGCATCTTGTTAAAGTAAGCAATTTTACTGTATTGTTGCCATGTGCTTTCTAATTACAGTGAATTCTGTTTCATGTGTATGATGGACAATGTAGTAACAAAATAGTTTCAACTAATCACATAATTACTGGGCAGTTTTGAAGTAGCTGTCTGGCATTTTGCATGTACTAATAATTTTTCTGCACCATGTGCTTGCTGGAAAATAGCAAAATAGCACATCTTAGCACTGAGTATTTTTAGCTACTGTAGCAAAACTGAATGTGCTTTTGTTCGCACAGCTTGCATTTGGAAAATGTAAAAGAAATAATTTCTGCCTTTAAAACCATTGAAAATAAACAGAAAATACTAGCAATTGTAATAAGAAACCCCTTTATTGTGCCTGAAACCCTAGAAATGCACATATATGTAATGATTAAGTTTTGTGAGTGAAGGATTGCACAAACTCATTAACCAAAGTACTATTAGCAGTGCTCCAGGCAGATGTTGTATTTCTTTTTTTGCACAGCACTTCTGTAACTGACAAATGGAACAGGAGGCATTACAGTAAGAGTTTATGTGATACTGGTGTGTTGGTATTCTAAAAATTTTCCAGTACCTTGTGTATGCAAAGCAGTTCCAAGAGCTAGTCAGGTTTTGTTCATCAACACCTTTGTGAGATGTGAGAAAGGAAATGGTTCAAGAGGAGTAGGTTTTAAATAATGTAATGGTTCCCAGATCATCAGGCTATCAGCCACGTGGATGCTAGATTGAAAGAAACTATGGAAACACTGAAATTTAAAATGCAAGTGGGAAATTGGATAATTTTTAAACACCCCAGTCAGACACTTGGAAATCCATCAGGTATCATTCTGGAATGATACTGAGCTCTTAAAATGCCAGCTTACTTTGCAAGATGACTTAAGAAGACTATCAAAAGGTGAGGAGAAATCTAGGCACAGAGCTGCTAATAGCTACGATTTGGTAATCAGCATCCCAGAATGGCAGTAAATGGCAAAATTACCTCTATTTTCTTCCTGTTCAAAATTAGGGTATATAAATTGAATATTGCTCAGGAGAACAGGAAGTCATGATGTTTATTTTTGGCTTAAAAAACCAAAGCAGTAAACTTCAATGGCTTAGCTTAAGGGATGTTTGCGTCCATTACCAGAGCTCTCACTTTCTTACGGCAGGAACTGAAATGTCTTTCACAGCTCTAGGAGAAGATAACAGTCCTCTGTAGGAAACTTCAGAAAAACTGGAATTTTATTTCTTCAAAAACTATCTGGCAGCTGGTAGGTGCTAACAGTTCATTGGAGCAATAGGTAATGGAAAAAAAACCCTTGTGAAGTCTTTACAAATACTTTCTGATGTGATGAGTATGGATGGTGTGATGTACAACAAATTTCTCCTATTCATTCCTATTTTAAGATTCAGCATTACTGAAAGCATTGTTAAATTTCTCTAAGAGACTTGGGAACAAAATTTTCTCATATTACTAACTGTCAGACAGGGCCATAAAAGTCTTACAGACACAGGAATAATTCAGTAGCTTGCTATTCAAATTCCTGACTGTAAGTAATGAAGTCAAAACAGGAATGTTGGGATCTGGCTTCTGGCTGCAAAGCCTCGTCATAGATAAATCAGAGTCAGTCTGCATCTGGCTGACTGTTAACAGGACAGGAGGCCTTGCCTTCATTGTTAGAAGCCCAGCCTCAGTTCAGGTTGCCCCTCCTTCCTTCCTGGCTTGTCATTATAATAAGACTGTTGTAAATACAAAACAAAGAAGGAAAAATAGTTCTGCTTTTTTTTTTTTTGTCCACAGCCAAATAATAGGTATGTAAACAGTGTTTATAAACAGAAGGTACCATTCACAAGTGCAGAAGTGCTGCCTTCCTTGCTAGAGTCACTCAGCAGCTGCTACAGTCTTTTCCCTCAAAAGAAATTTCATAGTCCAGTTGACTGCATCAACAAACTGCAGAATTTTGGGCTCAGTCATCAGATATGGGAATTCAATGAAGACATCAGAGGCTGTGGAGCTTGTACATGAGGTAGCAAAAAATTATAGAAATATACATATGTTTTAATGACTACAAGATTGCTGTTTTGAAGCTCACCAACATTTGTGATTAATATGAATCTTAAAATAAGGCTTCTGAATATTCCTTTCATTTAAATGAGCTCTGTAATTGCCTTCAACCCTTATGCTATTTTCAAGTCTCACACATCCATGCAGCATTGCAATTGAATTGCCACTCTTCTTCAACCACGATGTCTTTGCACCTTGGAGAGAGAAAACAAGTATTAAAACCAGGCTTTAATGAGGAAAGTCATTTTTATGATAAAATTTATTAAACAATTTCAATGAATCTCTGCTTGCCTGATATGCAGAATCACAGCATTAAGTCAAACTTATGCTTATATTTTTTTTGTTTCATTAAGAAAATGTGCCATTTTGATCAATGTATGATACAGCACTGTCTGACTGACCAACAAGATACATATTTGCTAGAACAAAAATACACTAACTTTATGCAGGACATATTTATGGAAACCTTTATATCAAAATTATTTCTCTCACATTTTGGAAATCCATATTGCAAACATTACAGTCTTACTGATATAGGATGTGTAATTGCACACTTTCAAAAGATGTATGAGTATTTCTTTGCTTCAGTTTCTGAAACACATCTACCCCACTTCTCAGTTCTGCTGGCACCAGAAATGTGTCTAAATACATTGAAATTAAAAGATGAGAAACACCATAGGTGATGCTTTTACTTCAGACATCACAAAACAGTTAAGTGTAACAAAATGTTTAACTAAACTACTTCAGTGAGTGAGTGTCGGCACTCAAGCAAGGGAATCCAACAGAAAGTTGCACGAAAAAACAGAGAAATGGTTGTCATTTCCCCTGATACAAAAAAGTAAAGTTATTCCCAAGTTACACTTGGGGAAAAGTCATACTTGTATAAAACAGGGATGAACTGACTAGTTAGTTGGGAAAAGATCACAGCTTGACTTGATGCAAACTAAGAAAGTCAGCAGTAGGACACTCTTCCCTAAAATCGGGCCAGATGATAGAAAATAGTGGTTGTTGTGAAGAGGATATTTATCAATTCCTACTTCATGACAAGAGACAATCAGCTTAATTTGAAACAAAGGAAGTTTACATTTGGTGCTGAGAACAATTCTATGAGTATTAGAATCTAAAAATTACTGGAAAAGCTCTTAGGAATTCCATTATTTTCCCTCACTGCAGAGTGAAAGGAAGAAATCAGACAAAACACACATTTGGTGTATATCATGCTGCTCCACTGGACATGGGTGGACTAGTTAATTAACTCGCAGTTAATTAACTAGTTAAATCACAGTATTGTGATGGTGTCTTGGCTCTACATGTACCTGAATTTTCTTCCCACAGAGGACTCCAGTGTAACCTGGACGACAAGAGCACATGTTGGGCAATACACACTTGCCTCCAAACAGACACTTCTGGTTGCACACAGCTAAAACAAGAGAGGTACATATGAGGCTTTATTCATGGACACATCTTGGTGAAGGAAAAGTGGATGCTATGTCTAAATACTTATTCTGTTTGCTCTAAGGAACCAAGACCTTAGAAGGTATTTTCCCAGGGTAACACCCCTCAGTGTAAGGAGACTTAAAGGTCAGGCAAAGCCAACAGTGTTCTTATGTCTATCCCATCCCCCTTTTGCTTTGATGCAGATTTAACATGAGAATACACCGAGGGCATGAATGAGAAAGAGCAAAGAACATGAGAAAGGTGTTTTTCAGCAAATCTTGCTATTTCAAGCTATCACAATGGACTCTCAGGGCTTGTGCAGCAGCGTACAGCACTGGAGCAAACCAACACATGCTGCCATGGTCCCAGAGTGCCATCAGATCCTGGAGGGTTTCAGAAGGAGCAGAGCAATCTCTTACTCTTTATCCTGCCTTTGACACAGTTGTGGCTAAACTGCATCCAAGGTACAGGACTTCTCTGCACTGCATATGGCTGAAGCATTCTGAACTGTGCAGAAGCAAGAGGTTTCAGGAGCATCATTCTTACGTGTTTGACACTGGATTCCTTCCCACTGTGGAGGACAATGACAGGTACTCGGTCCAATACACTCCCCACCATTCTTGCATTCCTGAAGACAGATTGCTGCACAAACATCATCACAAAGTTTGGTTATATCCCAAGTGGTTACACTGATTTATTATTCAGATTTCAGGATGCTCACGAGAGGTGGAGTCACATCATCTTCACTCAAATATGTGTCTAAGGCCAACAAGATATTCAAGAAGAGAGGCAACTAGAAACAGAAAGCCCTACAACCAAAACCCACATTCAGAGGTTCTGCTGCATCAGAGATAGCCTGAAATACTGAATTAAATCAGCACCACTAAAGAGCTTTGTTTTTTCCAAATTTACCTTTCTAAAGTACACACCTTGGTGAGAGATCTTTTGTCTGTCATGCAACTGAACACCCGATGAATCAACTCAAGAATATTTGATCCAAAGTTATTTTCTATGACCCATTTGTCTGCACATTTGTCCCTGCTTACTAAGCCATGATCTAACCCACCGTTATTTTCATTCATTCATAGCTGACTATTTCATAATCAAATCTCTCTTCTACAGTGTCCAAGAATATCTCAGCCCTGTAAATACTGGTAACAACTTTTTTTAAAAAAAAACAACCCCTTTCCANNNNACCCCTTTCCAATAATTATAGAAAGTAATACAGGGAAATTTATTTTTCCTCCATGTCATTAGAGAGCTCACTGCCCACATCAGTTCTCAAGCCTCGGGTGGGTATTATGACAGACACACTTTAGATATGGGATTTCTACCACCCATCCTCATGCTGATTTTCATGCAGACTGTCCTTTAGCCATGCTGAAACAATTTATTTATGCACCATCAATATCTTTATTAAGATCCAATGTGACCCACAGACGTGCAACCATCCCAGTCCTATTTTTACCTGTCCTAAAGAGCTTGTGCCCACTACATCATTTATGCACATCATGTCCAACTGTTTCCAGT